>JAKSZP010013952.1:0-28609 GCA_022478985.1 Massospora cicadina | reverse complement strand
TTTCAATAACAACTGGAATCTTCGTGAAGCAACCCCCTATAAAATAAGTCTCAAGATGAGAAAGTCTTTGCTTTTCTCAGATACTCTGATCACCCTAATAAAGTCTAGAAAGTTTGGGCTAGTTTCCTGTATAATTTTTGTTTTCTTCAACAAAAAACATACCTCTCTGAAGACCTGTGATGGCTGGTGTTCTTTTTCCACTCTGGTTTGCAACCACTGCTGTACGTAAGCCCTCCATCCACTATGCCACCTATTTACTGGCTCCACCTCCTCCTATTTTTCTGGCCTTTGCCTTAGATTTTACACCACCCTTCCCAGATCCCAGGGCCTCTTGTCCCTGATGGTTGTGGCCAGTTTGGTGTGCGTTTTGCTCCAAAGATTTATATATAACATAATACTGACCATTTAGGACGTCTCTTCATTTTGTTGGGTCACTTGGCCTTGTTGTATCACCTTTAGCCTGTGTCTTTCCCTCCAGAGACCTCCTGCGCTCCAGTTTCCCTGACACAAGGGACTTAGCACTCCAGCTCGCACAAGTCAACCCAACCCACCTCCATCCCTTAGCCCTATTTCAATCCACTATCCATTTTTGCCTCCAAGTCAAATATGGACGTCTCTTCCCATATGCTGAAAAAGTTTTAAATGAGCTGGCAACTGCAACCTTTGCTCCAAAAGGATTCATAGACTTCATCCCTTAAAAGGGATATTTTGATATAGGCTTCCCCACTAAAGAGGATGTGGCCACCGCAGCAGCTACACTCTTAATATACAAAAACACCCCATTACCACCACTCAAACATGTCTCCCAGATAATACCACATTTGTGGTGACCTTTTCAAACTTCCCCTCACACCTTCCCCCTCAAACACTTTATAGGGAGTTGATGTCAGGGCTGTCCACTTATGGAAAAAAACCCCATCCTCCAATTCATTATCCCAAGTGGTGCTGAGCGCCTTGCAGCAATTCAGGCAATGGCCACCATTACCCCTACCAGCTGAACATGGTCCAGCACATCCCATCGTGTGCCTATATCCCATCAACACCTGACCATTTCTTTTGGGCTCGCATCAACAACTGTTGCACAATTTGTCACCTCTGCCATGAGTTGAACCACACAAAAAACATGTCAGTACAATTCAAACCCTGCAAACACGGCCAACTTCACCCATGAGGCCACACCAACAGCGTTTGAGTGGGAATTTTGGCTGCCCCACCCCCCAGGTTGTGCACTTGATGAATCAGCAGCAAAATTAAGCAACCCAAATCCAAGCCAGCCAATTTACACCCATTTCAAACAATCAGGAGCAGGTTTGGACCCATGTAAAATACAAATAATCTCCCGCCCCAAAAATTACCTAACCACAGACACCTACCACCAAATCTTCCCAATTCAACCAAATTACTAAAACTTATTAAAATGAAGTGACTGAATCTGGTGAAATTGTCCCACCACCGGTCTATACAATTGATTAAGAGCCTTATCTGAATTCAGACTTTGATGCCCCAGCCCGGCCCAACCAATATGTCCCCAAACCCAACGCTATCCCATACCAAAATGACCACCAGTTTGCTGAGGCTGCAGTGGCCTCATCCAAAAATTGCTATATTCATGAAACCATGGCAAAATCTGTCACAGAATTTAAAAAAGGGCTGCACCCCTTGTTCCCCCAAAATTTCCCTCCTATTGCAAAAGAGGAATTCACATGTCTCTACAAAATTGCCACCACCACTGTCAAAAATGTCACTGAAATGGCAGATTTCTCCCCATACACATATCACCAGAGCCATTATTGAAAAATTAGCCCAACTTCATGACGCCTGCATCCAAGCTGAACACCATGTTGCTGAACTCAAAGAGTCTTTGAACCAGGCCCAAATTGTCGATCTCAACAACTATCTACTTCACCTTGACCCTCATCCTATGGATTCCCCAACACCCTTGCTATCAACATATGTAACAATCAAGTTTATCTCAATCATTTCATTCTGACTTTGATTCATATCTTCCGAATCTAAGCCAGATAACTTTTAAGTGCTTTTGGTTAAGTCATTTTGGGCGCTGGGTTGTGCCTCACCCAAGTTGTAGATTAGGCTTGTGCAAGCCTAATCAATGACTCAGGTGAGGCCCTGAAGCACTGCCTTTATAAGGTGTGCCTGCCCATTCTGAGGTTCACTTCAGAATTCTAAGTCTCTTTACCCCAAGCTTTCCCTTCTGGGGGAATTGTTGGTTGCTCCTCAGACAAGCTCTATTAGGCGGGCCCATTTTTATCACCTGAATAAAAATAAAGGTTATTCCAGGGTTAACATATATTGCTTACCTGTTGGTCTTTATTGGGTATCCAGTTTTAAGGAGTTTTCATGTGGTTGGATTGGACCAACCAGAGGATGTTCATAAAAAATTAGTAGATAATGTTTGGCACTGTCAGAGCCCCAAATCTCTTCCTACTTGGTTAGGCCACTTTGGTTGCTTGTTGGTGCACCAAAGAATTGTTTATTTTATGGCGGTTGGAAACTGGGGTTTTTCCAACTATGACAACATTGATCTGATTCTTCAATGCTGAACCCAATGATGATCCACCTGATCCCCCCTCCCCCTCTGCCATGGTAAGATAAGCGGCTCACCACTGTGCCACCTGGTAGAATGTTTTCAAATTTCTTTTGTGTTTCCCACTACTCAATAAGGGTGGTCAGTTCATGTTTTTTTATTGGTTTAGATTTGGAGATTCTACTTTGGTATTGTCTATCCCTTGGTAAGCTTGCCTCAATTAAATAAAATTTTATAGGATGATCAGTTTCATCCTTGCCCACTTGGAGCAGAGCAGCATAAATAAAAAAAGGGAAATGTCACTAGCCACTATAAACTCCCTATCAGGATACACGTGATGAAGTACTGGAATGTAGAGTAAAGTGCACTTTACAGCCTGAAAGGCATCCTCCAAGGAAGATGACTACTGTTTGAATTTATTCCAATGTCTTATATAAAAAGCTGTAATCTCTGAAAGATTTGGCAAGAACTTCTTCAAGAAAATTCACGTTCCCAAAAAGTTCCTCAATACTTTAATAATGTTGGCATGGGCCAATCATAGTTTGCCTTACCTTGTCCATAGTGATCATATAGCCCTTGTCAAAATTATGTTGCCCAAGAAGATGACCTAGTTTTAAAATTCACATTTATTTACCTTCTGCATCAAGTTTGCTGCTCAAAAACGATCAAACACTTGTCAAAGGTGAATATCATGGGATTCTTGATTAGGGGAGAAAACCAGGATGTCATCCATATAGGCCACAGCGCATACACCCAAAAACATTCACAACACCACATTAATAATTTTTTTAAAATTGCAGGTATATTTTTAAGCCCAAAAAGCATGCCCTGGAATTGGAAAATTCCCTTCCTGGTGAGGAACACAGTGAGCCATTTCTACTTTTTCTGATGCAGATCTGCTTAGATGCGTTTAAGAAAATCAGCTTGGAGAAGACTTTGGCCTTCTTCACATAGCGGGAAATTTGTGCCTTCATAGGAATAAGATGCAGATTGGGTATAATGACATTATTCAAGTTACCAAAATCTACACAAGAACGTAGAGTAATAGCTGCTTTTTTCCTAAAGAGTAGTGGTGAGCATACTGAAGAGGCACACTAAAAATGGATTATTTTGCAAGTTATTTATACCACAAACATCTAGTTTTGCCTATTTCAAAAGAGTCAAAGAGTAGATCAGGGAGGAATGTGGACCAGATAAACTGTGAGTTTAAAATCACAATCAACTATGAATGATCAGGTAAGGCATTTGCTGAAGTTTCAAAAAATGAAGAAATCAACCCCTCCATGCAGGGGGTAGAGGTGCTTTAGGAGTAAGCTTCAAAAGAGGTGCAAGGATAATCTTATGTACATTGTGCTAATGCATCAAGTTGCTCAGAGAGTTTTATGACATAGGAATTATTAGTTTTTGACTACCCTCCAAGGACAAAGTTAAATTATTAGCCTTCAAATTGGTTTTAATATCAACTTGTAGCTAAAGTACACTCCCAAGATAATTGGGTACAAAAGGTTTTTGACTGCCAAAAAGTGGTCAGCCAAGTGATATGTAACAATTCAAAAATCAACCAGACCCTGAACCTTCAAAGTGGGAATTTCTAGGAAGCACCAGCCCTAACCATACCACCATGCAAGTAATATAGCTCAAGCTATTCATCTAGATCTAGATCAATATAGTTTTTTGAAGCCTCAGTATCCACTAAAATTGATGTCCTTAAACTTCTCTAAAGAGGAAGAAAGGGTAGCACAAAGCAAAAATACCCCAGCTATCAATTATTTAATGCAGATAATTACACCAAACCTGAAGGTGGGATCAACTTCATGTGGAAGCATGTCACCAGGGTATATATTTATCTCAAAATTAGGAGTAAAATATTTTTTAATCATACCACTGAGGGTACTTAACCAACAACATCTTAATAAAAGGCACAACTATTGACAAAATCCTTTAATTATTTTTTTACCTTTTGATTGTAGCAAATCATATTGAGGTCAGCCAAGGATTCTCATAGGTTAAGCAATATACAGGAATTGGGTAAAAAAGGCCCCAACAGAGCTCATAAAAAGTTTTATTTAATATGTATATTCTGTTTAAATGGCATTTTTGGTGGTGTAAGGGCACCATATTCAATTTGATTGCCATATGTACATTGTTATCCATTACTAATACGCCCAGACCCCTTTTCGGTGAGGGTTCACATTGCTATATGAGATAGTATTCCAAAATGGGGTTTTTATTTAATGGAAGTTAAATAAAACGTTGAGGCTAGACCCCTGCCAACCCTCAAGTTTTCCCAAGAGCAAAGGCATGGCACTGGAAGAGGCCTTTTTTAAAAATTAGGCCTTATGAGGGGGTTTTTAGGGGTGGTTGTAGGTGAATTAAACCCTGAAGAAATTACTGAAACACATATGTCAAACCATTAACCAGATGAATTCTTCCAATAATATCAGAATTAGGGGTGTCAGTTAGTTAGGCGTGATTTCTGGCTAATTGCCTAGTTCAATATTATTTAATGTTATAAAATTACTAATTTGATTTAGGTTTGGCAGAATATGCGTTCACCTCCAATGTCATGGATGGAAAATGAAATCATCCTTTGGACCAACGTGAGAGACAAAACTGCATGAAGGGAGGCCAAGAAGGTGAAGTTAGCAGGCCTCCATGACCTCAAGAATACCATAGACCAATGCTGGGTGAAGGCAAAATATATTTTCAAGTTGGTCCTATGGATGAAAGCAAAGTTTGGTACTATATGAGATCAGGAGCGTTAAAAAGAACTTACTTTGTAATAGATCAAAATGGTTTGCTTTAGTTTCTAGGAGAACGGGGTTTTGAAACCCGTTCAGTTTTCAAAGTTTCCAGCTCAGGTTGGCCGCTCCTACAATCAATTACTTGAGTTCAGTTGATTACCAGATACAGTGTATTGTCTGATGGAAGTGTGCGCCTATTGGTGCGCCTCAGCTTAGACCCACTTCCTCCAATTGATCATTTCTCCAATTTCCTTAAATTCCTCATGTTGAGACCAATATCTCCTTTTGGCCTACTTCTCCCCTAGTAATCAATCCTTTGCTAGTACACCATTTTTTTAATTATGTTACCTTGGACAATCCAGTGCGCGGACCTCTTCAAGGAGGGCTCATGAAACGTTAACCATTTACTTTTGTCTACTTTAAATTTATCAGCTTGTGCATCGTTGGGCCGCCCAGGTTCCCTCCAGCCTAGGGCGCCCATACATTACCCTTACAAGTCTCGTGTATTTTCCTTTTGGTTAATTCTTCCAGGGATAAATCTTTCCTACCTAAGTTACTTTAGCTCAAGCATCCTCTGTAGGGGCCCTAGTAACTTTTGTACTATTGACTAGCTCCCTAGCGTTGGCCCTGTGCGCTATGTACCTCCACGGTGGGAACAGGAGAGTTATATACACTCTCCTTACAACCAATTGACAAGTTGAAGGTCAATTGCGGGAATTTCTAGCGGAAAGCTGATGAATCCATTGATGAGCATCCAAAAATAATTTTGCTGTTAACTTAAAGAACTGATTCATGCCAAGAATGCTCAAATGTTTAAAAATCTAATAAATTATTATACAATTAACTGGTGACTTGTCCCAAGTATGGGTCAAATTAATCTAATTTGGTGAACAGATGAGTGTATTGGAAGGGAATCACTACCAGAAATGACCAAGATTTATTAGAAGTGCCAGCTTGGATAGCCAAAGGGTTTGTTAGGTGAAGTAGCCTATGTTATAAATTTTCATTCAATCCCTCAAACAAATATCTCTCTAACCTATTTTATTTTATTGTTAGTTGTTTTTCAGCTAGATTATTAAAAAATGGGACTGGAGAACCCTGACGTTGGCACAAGGTGACGTGACTGGAATGGCTGACACTTCCAGATCCCATACCACCACTAGGAGAAACAGGTGGGAACCTGGCCAACTGGCCACCAACGACGGTACTGCTGGCTGAAAACCCTGCAGGGTGCAGCATGGGAGTGCCTTGGCCACCCAGGATGGGGGCAATTCTCGCCAGAGCACACCACAGGCCCTGGGCTAAGGTGAAGTCATTGGTCTGCTGTGTTAGTGGATTGGACGCAGATTCCAACGGGTTGGTATGACTATGAAGGCAAAACGGCAAAGGGCCAACCAGTCTTCATACTGGTTGGCCTGGAACACTAGCGGAGCCCATGGATGATTTTATGACAGACGTTTCCCTGTGACAAACGTTTGATCCTTAAGGTAAAAATGGTGATCAAATTCAGTGGATGTTTCTCCCAATTAAGGCTTATACTCATAAACTTTTGCTTTTGGTTGGGATAAAGTTTGGTCACTCCTAAATTCACAAAGCAAGGCAGTCTTGGCGTCATCCCAAATCTGGAAATACATTAGATGAGGTACTATAATGCCTTGAGCTGCATGACTATGACAGTTATTTAGGTGTTTAAGAAGTTGGGTGTCAGTGGCTTCCTTTATAACACTTTCATAATAAAATAAGAAGGAGAAGATATTTCATTCTATTAGGATATACTTCACTTTGAATGATAGTTTGAACATGCCACTGGGGGGTTTATGGCTGAACTATGTGAATTGGCACCATGGACGTTTTCACCTAAAGTGGAATTGATATTGCTGGAAGTTTTGTAAGAGCGGAGGGCGTCCACTTTATTTTATAAGGCGTTATTATCTTCAATTACTGTGTGTTAAAATATGGGTTGCTAGATGGCATCAAAATTCTGCGCCCTAATTTCAACTGCTCAGATCCTTGAACACTTGCATTGATTGATTGAAATTGATATAAACTAGGGCAATAATAGTATGAAGACTATTATGGTTGATTGCCAAAAAGCCACGTTGACTGAAAAGTCGAACGCTAGACTGGTGCTTCTTTGTCTTGAAGATACTCTGGTACTGGTAGGGACCAATTTCCTATTCTCTTCTCGCAGAGCCAAGTGGAGACTTAATAACAACAACCTAAGGATATCTGATCCTTTCACTTTTATATCCTAAGAACAATGTTATACAAATAATGTAAAATAGATAAGTTATAATCAATTTTAATCTAATTTTATTAAGGTATATTTAGGGGTTTTATAGTTAAAATTGGCACACAACTTTTTCAGCTGTCCGCTGGGAATTGTTTGCTCTCCTATACTGATTTGACCTTCAAGCTTTAGGCACCAAATCTCATCAGGTATCTTTGACTTGATTTTCTTAGGTAGTTTAATCCTCAGCTGTTCAGTGACCAATTTATTGTTTTAGAAACCCAAAACCATTTGTATTGGACAATGACGATCCTAACAATTAAAAACAGCGTTAGAATGCATAGGTAGTTTCTGATGACTCCCCATCAGTTTGCTCTAAACAATTACCCATAATTTGACTATTGGTGTTGCTCCCACATCAAATTCTTGCTCAATTTCGTTGGGATGATTCCTGATGAGTATATCTTTAGTTGGCAACCATTTCTGAGATATTAAATCGTTCCCTGCAATAATTTGACTATCAGTTGTTAATTCACTCATCAAAATTTGTGCTCAATATCATTGGTGAAGATTCTAGACGATATTTTCTCTAATAAGTGATCGTTTCTGTGATATATGATTGTAACTAATTTTTCAAATTAATTGATTAGTCAATAGGTTGGATAATGTGGTCAACTGAACTTCCAACACTGAGTCTACAAATCTTGGGCAAAATAAAGGGCTGATTTTATGGCAACAAGAGGATTAACTGCCAAATTTCGCTTTTGAGCTCAGTAGTCACATCTCAAAGTTTGAGTTGGAGTTGCTCAAGGTTGAGAATTCTTTGCTTTATCCCACGCATCATGGTGGGCAAAATTGCTAAGTGTTTAAGGATTAATCTGATTTAAAAAGAGATCTGACGCTAAATTGTTATTGTTCATTTTTTATTTCTCTTATATTTTTACTGGAAACTCATGGCGTACCTGGCAGGGAGCACCATTTTTGTTGGGACTGAGGGGGTTGATACCACGTATCCCATAATCTTTGAGGCCACAGAAAAGCTCCTGCATGTTAAAAATACCTTTTTGCTTTTCTTAGAAAAAAAATTCTTTACTCCAGATACTATGTCTGGAGTGTAAATTCTAAATATAAGATCATCTTTAAAATATTATAGGTAAGCCAATTTGACTTAAAATAGCCAAGAAGAGATTGATCTTTATCTTCTTATAATTAAAATCATAAGGGATATTAGGGAGATTACCCAGTTTATTTCCAAGCGGGCCAAGCTAAGATCTATAACTTTTACAAATTGGGTATTCTGTAGAAGCTTAGTCATTTTAGTCAAATAGGATTTGCTTGACACATAGATTAGGTTTGAACCCCAATATTAGGGGGTTTTTACAATTAATATGTGACCACAATAGCCAGGAATTATTCCATTGTCAAGTGGCTGAAAATTCTTGGGGATTATCCCCAATAATGGTTTCAGCTATTTTTATGGATCAGGTTTGATTCCCGTCATCTACCTCATCTAAATCTCCAATTTGGATAGGAATCCTGACAACCTACATCACGCGGAGACTGGGGATGCTCCTCTCTTTTGGTCCCAACCTTACCACAAGAGCAATATTAAAGAAGCCCAGGTGGCAGTATAGCTCAATAACTACTCAACGCCAGACTCTTAGTGCCTTTGCGCAGCCCTTGAGCCTCTCCTATCCTGCTGGTTCAGAAGAAGGATAGGAGCCGATGAGTGGTGATGGACTATTGATAGCTCAACTCCATCACCAAGAAGGACAGTTATCCTCAGCCCAAATTGATGATCCTATAACTGCTCTTCAGATTGCAGTACTTTTCTGCAATGTGCCTTACCAGTGGATATTGTAAGTGGAGTCACCCCTTGAAGATTAAAGCAAGTGCGCACTCATAGCCAATGAGGGAATATCTAAGCCCATGAGGATGCCTCAGGGCATCTGTAACGCGCTGGCCACTTTCTAACGCGCCATGGATGGGATCCTTGGTGACTTAAGCTGTTGTGAGCCCTCATCTACCTAGAAGACACTACTGTTTTTCCATGAAACTTAAATGGACATGTTGAGAATTTCAGGGAAGTTTATTATTGACTTTGGAAGGCTTCTATCAGGCTTAAATCTTTTAAGTGCTCTTTCTTCCAGTCAGAAATGAATTTTCTGGGACACAAAGTTTCAAAGGATGGCATCCATCCTATACCAGACAAAGTCAACGCCATAGAAAAGTTGTTGCGCCTCCAAAGTTTAAGGAATTTTTAGGTGTTCCTAGGCATGGTGGGCTACTATCATCAGTTTATCCCTCAGTTTGCTGAACGAGATGAGCCACTATTTTACCTCCTGCAGAAGGACGTTCCATTTGAATAGTGGCCTGAACAAAAACAGGTTTTTATTACCTTGAAAACTGCTCTATGTACTAAACTTTTTTTGGTCCACCCATGTTTTGACCAATCCTTCTTGTTGTTTATGGATGAAAGCAATGGCACCATTGGGCTATCCTAGCCCAGTATGACGAAAATAAGGTCGACCATCCAGTGGCCTATTTTATCAAAACACTAAGTTAGGCTGGAAGGAACTACAGAATTATTAAGAGAGAGTGCATGGCTGTCTTGCTAGCCATCAAACATTTTCAGCCCTAGCTCTATGGTACCCCACTTTATTATTGTCACCGACCATTCCTCACTCCAGTGGCTCCAGCAGATGATGGACCTGGATGGCCGTTTAGCCATATTGGCCTTATGACTTCAGAGTTATGATTTCACCATTGTTCATCACGCAGGCGCAATCCATCAAAATACTGACGGCCTCTCCAGGATGCGGTGCTATCAGCTTTAACTCTTGAGGAGGATTGACTGTATGATCTAATTAGTCAACCTTAATGATGGGAGTTAGAAACTTTAGAGGTCCAAGATGAGCTCTACAAGATGACCTGAGACACTTAAATCAAGGATGGGTTGCTCTAAACGAGGGTCAATAAAATGGCTTCTTATGTACACCCTTCTTCCCAAAAAACGTTATCCTAGAATGCTATACTACTGTGGGACATGGGGAAGTTAAGAAGACTCATGAATGATTAAAGTCACGATGTTACTGGACTTAATGGTGAAGACCATCCAAGAGGTCTTAGAGTCATGTATGACTTGCAATCACAGAACTGAGCCAAACCTCAGGTTCATCACTTGGTCATCACCCCAATGGGACCCTTCAGCGTCATTAGCATTGATGTGATAGGCCCTCTCCTTACTGGATTGTATGGCCATAGATATATCCTCCTTATTGTAGACCACCTGACCAGATGGGTTAAGCAATTTTAGTCACCATTGCTACTGCAAACGCCAAAACTCTCTTCCTTATCTGTACAATTTCACCCAACATGAATGCCCACAAATTTTACTTTCAGTAAATAGGTTAAATTTCACTTCTAAGGTAGTTCAAGGACTTACTTTGCTTTTTGGCACTAACCAAAGTCTTGCCACCCCTTTCAACCCATCAACCATTGGTGCAGTGGAACGCGCTAATAGTAACTGTCAGAAAATCGCTTTTCCAGACAGTGGGCTCCACTAGTGTGCCAGGCAAACGGTATGAAGACTGGCTGACCCTTGCCGCTTCGCCTTCATAGGCTACAAACCCCCTACAAGTCTACATCCAACCACCAACCAAGCAGACCAATGACTTCACCTTAGCCCCATGGTCCATCTTGGGTGTGCCTCAGCAAGTCCATCCCTCATTCTGGGTGGCCATGGCACTCCTGCGCTGCACCATCCTCATGACCAATCATGAACCCATCTTGGGTGTGCCCTGGCAAGTCCATCCCCCATCCTAGGCAGCTATGGCACTCCCGCGCTGCACTACCCTCAAAGCTGACAGTCAGCAGCACATCATCATTGGTGGCCAGTTGGCCAAGTTCCCATCAGTTCCTTGAAGGGATGAGGTATGGTAGCTGGCAGCGTCAGCCACTCCAGAAACATCACCCCACACTTACTTTGAGGATCACCTGTCCTACCCCTATCCACTTTAGTAGCTCTTTCTACTTCAAATAAACAGGAAAGTGAGAGAAAGAGAGATCTTTGTTTTGAGGGAAAGAAAACCTTTTATACTCTAGGCTACTGAGCCTATGAAAACCCCTCAGCCTTCCAGGCTGGAATCTCAACCAATTGCTGACACCTGTGGTAGTGATTTTCTCCTATTCCTCTCATCCAAATCACCAAATAATAGGTTGACTTATCCTCAGCACGAGTCACCAGTCATCATATATTACTGTTAATATAAACACTTTAAGAATCCTTGGCATAAGTCGCCGGTACTCCAAATTAGGCATCAAATTCATAATTAGATGATTGATTATGAATACTTTGGCTTTCCGTCAGAAAATCCCACAGTCGTTTTATGGCAGTTGGCATCAAGCTAAGATTCTGCTGAACTCAAATTTGAGGCAGCAAAATTATCATCAAATGGTTGATATGAATAGGTTGGATTTCCGCCAGAAATCCTCACAATCACCCATGATTTTGCAGTTGGCGCGGAACTTAGAATTTACCAAACCTAACTGATTAATAATATAATAAAATTAAATAATATCAAACTAGGAGATTAGCCAACAATCATGCCCAACTAACTGACACCACTAATTCTGATATTATTGGGAATAATCCATCTGGTTAATTTATGACAGTACCCTTGTATATATTTTATGGAAGATGGCCACCTCTGACCCTGCCCAAAGGAATAATCATCAGCCCAGAGCGTTGCTTGCCTGCTGAATAAGCTACCACCAAGTCATTAAATTGTCCCACTTATAAGTTCTATATGGACGTGCTCCCCCAGCTCCCAGGTAGCATACAGCCCTTTCTCAAAACCTCCACTCCTGAGAACTCCAATAATAACTATGAGGGCCTTAGATGATGAAATTATCTTACTGTAAGACCTAGCTGCATAAGGCATTACCACCACCACCATAAGGGAGACTCATAATCTAATGTCAACTGATCATTTTTACACATTTTTAATTAGGTGAACTCATTCTCTATCACCATTGACCCAAAAGTTGACAGAATAAGCTTGAAGTTCTTTAGTCCAGACTTTATAAGGTCATTCATAAGGTGAGATTTGATTGCTCCATTACTAACGTCAATCAGGGGACAGTGATAAATTATGTGCATTGGCTGTTTCCTCTCGCTCTATAACCCCTCTGACAGGATATTGAGGGTGGCGTTGTCAGGATTTGAGATAACAAGCAAGCTGAAATCCCTGCTCTTAGATTGAGCCTTGACCAATTGACTCCTAAATCTGTGCAAACAGAACCCTATCCTGAAGGCACTGAAACCAGATTTAATCAGAAAGCATCATGTGTATGATAATTGATGGAAAACCTTCATGAATCCTATCCCACTTCCTGAATTATGAGAGACGCTGCCCCCACCACTACAGTCATGAGGATGACTCATTAAAACGAGGGCGCCACTCCAGGCAGTCCATCCATAAGGCAATATTAGATTCTGATATTGTGGGGCCACAAAGGTCCTTAAGGCACCATGTCCCCATGCGCCCTATAAATATTGACGCTTAATTTTCATAATAGAGTAGTCTATAATTCCTTCAACTTTTTATTGACTTCTCCACTAATTTTCAGCTTTTAGTTCAATTTTTGGACTTCAGCAACAGTCAAGAGAGCTGTTATGCTGAGAATAGTTGTCTACCTTGTGTAAAGGAGAAAGTAAGTTTAGTAATGTAGGAGATGATGGCATAGTCCATTAACAGAGTTGGAGTAGATTAGGATTTATCAAACAAGGCTGGACTGAGATTAATAATGTAACGCAATTAATTGGTTTCCATTATCTGCCATTAGGAAGCCAATGTGTAGTAAGACATGATATATGATATAAGGTTATAAAAGTGGGGAAGAAAAGTTAAACGTTGAATAAAAAACCATACTTTATATCAGGATTATAGTTAATTGGTAAATGCATTTTCCCCATCTTATTGGCCAGTGGATCACTAATGGAGAAGTTTATCCAGAATCTTGTTTGGTCATAAATTTGACACTATTTAGGAAATCGCTCACAAAACAAAATTCTAATATTGGCTTTGAGCCTTGGTCTAACAAGCATCAATTAATAAATTATATTAATAAAAATCAAGGGTGGTTAGCCTGGCATGGTAATTCCTGCTTCCACTCTAATGCAGGTTTTGTTCAACATATGTTTAAAACCTGTACTGGCTATAAAATTTTTTGGTGTGGTATATTTGTCTCAAAGTCAACCTACCTCAATTAATAAATTAATAAATCATAAACCAAATTTTTGAAAATAAACAACAAGTCAGAAACTGAAGTAGAGGCTTCACTCAACCTAGGGCAACTATTAATATCTTGTCATTTTTCTGGCAATGTTAGTAAGATAAAGGCTATAGCATTTCGTAGCATAGATTTAAACTTAATTGTAATTAATTTTGCCTGTATAAAAATTTTTCAAGAAGTATTAGCTTGGCATTAGAAGTATACTGAAATAGGCAGAACTACAATAGCTTGACTTTACTGTATATATAATTACTGTTAGAAAGCTTAACTTTTATATGATAAAAATATATAACAAGTCTATCTAAAACTATCTAAATAAAAAAGACTAAGTATCATTATTTCTCTTTAGTCTTACAACTACTAGTTTTTACTGAGATAAATCTGATATTAGGGCACTGAATTACTATAGTTGAGATAGTTGACTTCTCTTGGTTTAAACAGAGATGAGCTACAATACTATGTAGATATATTTCACTATCTATTGCCATATACTTTCTGCATAATAGCCTCATAATTTTAGTCTTTTCAACAACTTATTAAATTAAGAAAAGGTAGACTTGTTATAGAAAATTCAGAAAGTATATGCTTACATATTGTTAATCTGCTGCAGGACACCATAAGGGCAAACAGTAGTAAACAATATGAATATATATAGCCTTTAATATCATTAAATGTTTTATTTATAAGAAAATTAGATGATTTTAAGACTAACTCTGTTTTAAAAATATCTTAGGCTCTTAGTATAAAGTACATTGTGTCTCATTTATATTTCCAGACTTGCTTATTGTTTTATGCTTAGATTTGAGTTCACACTTATTTTATATTATTTAACTGAGGCAAGCTGACCAGGGGACGGGAAGTACTGATGCGTGTGTAGAAAGGGGGGAGTGAAGAATAGCGAGGATTAGACAGTATTAGGCACCTCAGGGTACTCAAGTTACCCCTGTTGCCAGCGGGACTGCCAGGTATGGGGAGTTGGTGCACTACTCTGAGGGGGTTTCCCCTGTTATGGAATAGGTGTGGAGGAAAGGGTCCATTTGGAGGAACCAGAGTGGGAACCATGACTCTATGTGCCTTTGTTGCCTTGGATTTATGTACCCATAAAGCCAGGCTTAAAAGTGTTCCAGTAAGTGAACGTGGAACCTACTAATTACCCCATGGATGGTTAGTATGGTACCCTTGAATGCATCCAAAGCAATGGTGTGGATTGTCCACATTGCGATGGTTACCATTAGGGAGTGAAGGGTAGGTGGAATTGGGGAGTTAAGCTGGAGCGCAAGGAGGCTCCTTGAGATAGAGAATTCCTGGTTGTCTTAGATCCTAAGCAGGCGCGCAACTTCCCGCCATATGGTTCTGGATGAAAGCAAGTTTCTAGGCGGTGGTGTAGGGAGCCCTCCCCTCCACATACTGCACAGGTTGCATGGAGGGAATGGGTGTGGTCCGCCATTCTATAGGTCCTTCTCAGTAAGCGCCAGGTGTTAACTCTTACCCTTGGCTGGAGGACTAGATGGTGCGTCAGCCTCCATATTGCCTTCTGTGTGGCTAGGTCATAGGGGATGTCCAAAGCATCTAAGTAGTCAATTCTAGCGATGGTTGGGGGTTGTAGCGAGTATGTCTTTCTGAGGGGTGGTCTTCTGGTTTTCTTATCATGAAGTGGTCTCTGGGTTGTCCCCTTCCCTGCACAGCTCCAGTGTTAGTGATGGTCCATCCCATGCTCCAGATGGTGCAGAGGAGGCATTAAAGTGATGGGGGTTCCATGTGGGCTCAATGCATTGGGGCGGTTAGTGAGGTATGTTAGTAGGCTGGATGGGTTGTGTGTTATGTATTTTGAGCGCCTGCGCAAAGTTGGCCCTCACTGCTCTGGACCAGTGCTGTTGTGGGAGGTCCAGGGTTAGCAATTCCTCTATCCATGTGCCCAGAATGCGGTTGGCATGACCCTCAAAGTCTATTAAGCCCATGCCTCCGCTGGAGCATGGTCCAGATAGAATTTCCACCTGTATGGGTGATTGGGATCCAGGCCACAGCCAGACCTGGATAAGCACACGGATTGAGGCTATGAAGGTGGGTGAAAAGGGGATTAAATGTGCGGGGAACCACAGCATCAGGAGGATGAGGGAGTTGGCAACTGCTATTCTCCCATTAGCCATGGGGATCTTCCCTTGAGTGAGGCGATGCAGTTGGATACCCGCTGTAGTAGATTGTTCTCAATTGTTTCATTGACATACCCCCTGTTTCCAGCCATATCCTGAGGTGGCGGATGGGGTTGGTTGTGGGGGGTGATGCAAAGGGTAGGATGAGTGGGGTTTTCCGTCGTGGGGAGCTGTGGGACTTGGGTGTTGTGGCCCAGTTATTGATGTACTTGCCTAGGAGGATTATTTCTGTTTTCCGTTTGTTGAGCAATGCGTTACTCACAATGAAGTATTCCTCTAGGGTGCATTCCAGATTTTGGGCATCATTATTGTTAGCTATACTTGTCATGCAGTCATCTGCAAAGGCTAGTATATTGACTGGGGGCTGGCCTTGTGCTGTTATGCCCATGAGGCGTGAGTTGGCAACGCGGAGGAGTGAATCAAAGCTGAAGTTGTAGAGTAGTGGGCTGAGGGGGTACCCTTGTTTGAGCCCTCTGTGTGGTGTGATCTTGTTGTTTAGGAAGCCAGGGCCACACGCAGCCATAGATGCGGATTCTGTGAGGAGCATCGCCCAGTCAATGAACCTGGATGGGAGATTGAAGGCGCTTAGGCATTCCTTCAAGTATAGTCAGCTAACGCAGTCATATGCCTTCTCCTGGTCAAGAAATACCAGGGCTCCAGTTGCTTTGGACTGGCATATATTGGCGACAAAGTGTATATTAGACCAGATGGAGCACCCTGGTGTGAACCCAAACCAGTTGGGTGATAGGGCTTTGGAGGCTAATGTGCCTAATATGGTTGCTAGAATTTTTGCAAGTAGTTTTGTGTCAGTGTTTAAGAGTGCAATTGGGCGCCAATTGGCCAAGTCCAGTCTGTCGCCCTTTTTGAACAGGGTTATGACATAGGAGTCCTGGCCTCCAGGAAGGAGGCGTGTCTCCAGCAGGCACTGGTTCATTGATGCTAAGAGGAGGGAGGCAATTTGTCTAAAATATTTTTTATAAAATTAGTAGGGTATCTATAGGGCCTGGGCACTTCCTACGCGGTGCACTGCAGACCATGTTCCAGAGCTCCTCCTGTGTTATCAGGTTTATAAGACTATAGTATGGCGGTGCACTCTGTATTCTTGTGGTGTGGATAATTTTTTTGATTTTTTGGGGGTCAGATGGGGTGTCAAGATAAAGTTCAGTGTAATAGCATTGTATTTCCGCCTTGACCTCCACTGGGTCAGTTGCTATGGTGCCATCAGCTTTGCAGACCTGTGCGCACTGGGGTAGGTTGCCTCGGGAGTGGTATTGGCAGAAGAAATACGCTGAAAAGGTTTTGCCTCTTTTATGTACTTACCTTTCCTTGATACTTTGATTCTGTGTTGGTGTTTGTAGATGAGGGCATTTAAGCAGGCGGAGATTTTTGCCCATTTGCGCCCCCAGTTAGGACTGTATCCAGGCTTTGGAGTGTTGAGCTCAAGGTGGTCTAGTTCCGCCAGGGTGCTCCTGATAGTGGCTGTATCTGCAGTGTACTTGCGTAAGGTGAAATGGCGAGTTTTATTTATTAATTTAGATTTGAATTTTTTCCAAATTCAATGTAATCCAATATGAATGGGTTTGCAAATTCTGGGTTCATGGCTTCATGCTTGACCCATTCAGAAATTTTGGGTAATTTTATGTTCTCCAGGTATAGCTTCCTCTAGGGCGATGTCTGCATGTGAGTTTGTGTTGGCATGAGCTGCACTGAAACTAGTCAATGGTCAGAGAAATTGATCTTTTTTGTAGCAAAGTTAGAAATAGACAACCGGTGGGATTTTTGTGTGAGGATGTGATTGATGCAGCTTAATGAGATGAGCGTTCCCTCATGTATGCTGGGGTG
Organism: Massospora cicadina; assembly: GCA_022478985.1. Taxonomy (NCBI): domain Eukaryota; kingdom Fungi; phylum Entomophthoromycota; class Entomophthoromycetes; order Entomophthorales; family Entomophthoraceae; genus Massospora; species Massospora cicadina. The sequence continues at coordinate 10,801 of JAKSZP010013952.1, read as the reverse complement.
GGTCATGTGGGGAGGAGTGGAGACCTGAGGGGCGAGAGTGTCATACAGGCCAAGGGGTGCCTTCATCACGTGGAACTTGATGTGTCCCAGTGGGTATCCCCTGGTGTTGGGCAATCAGTCCATGGTGGGGTTGTCCCAGCAGTTAAAATCGCCCAGAATGATGGTTTCTGGTAGGAGGTTGAGCGTCAGGATGGCTTTGAGGATTTTCTCCTCTCAGTTGCAGTGCACGGTGCATAGATACAAGCTATTGAAATTGTGGCCTCTTGGTCTGTGATCATTGCAGCCAGGATGTGGCTGTGCAGATATGAGGAGGAGTTAGCAATTTTCATTTTTTTGTTATTTTGGATGACCACCCCACAGTGGGACGTCCATACTGACTGGGATGGTGAGACCCTGGCTGACCAGGATCCCTCTCCCCCCTCTAAACAATGGGTTTCTTGTATGGCCAAGATGTCTACAGGGGGTTTACACAGGAAGTCCAGCTTTTTGGCTTGGGACGCTTGAGCCCTGGCTCCTGCGATGTTTAGCATCCCTATTGATACTGAGGTGCCCACGGCGCCTCAGGAGCAGTTGGATGGGCCTTCCAACCCTAACCCCCACTCATTGCCTTGAACTTGCTCCATGTGATTGGGCCAGTCCACTCTGAGTTGTTGTCCAGTTCCTTACCTTGTGTTGTTTTTGTGTGGGTATTTGGGATTTAGGGTTTGTATTAGACTTTTCTGACATGATTTTTTTTGATATTTGGAGCAGTGCGCTGATTGGATTTTGATGTTTTGGGGTTTGATTTGAAGTTTTTGGTCCTGCTGTATCACCCATAGTGAAGTCAAATAGTTCAGGTAAGTTCATTTGATTGAGATCACGTGGTGATTCAGTCAAATTGTTGAGAAAATTTCAGCATGGGTTTTTTTGCTCCAACTGTTTGGTTCAGTTAATATCTTGCATGGCTTCTTCAGCTTGAGCATTCTGTTCTGATTGGATGGCTTGGCCGATTTCCTCTCTGTCCTCCTGGATTTGGTCTGGGTCGATGGAGGAGGTCACAAGTGACATGGCCTTGGCTGCTGACCGCTTGTAAGCCTTCTGTACCTGTTTTCATAGTTTGGGTGATACTGGGTCTATGAGGATGTAGTGCCCATCCTCTCCTCAGAGGAAAGTGTGGTTGGTGTCAATCATTTTTCTGAAGGTCCTTTCATCTTTGTCCATGGCATCATCGCAAAAGTCTAAGGACATAATGCCCTCCTTCATGGGGAACGCATGCTTCTTGTGCCCCAGTGCAGTGTAATGGTTGCAGATGGGTGGTGCATGTTCTGGTGTGACATGGAATGGCTTTGACACTCCCCCATCTGGGAGGTGAAGCACCACAGTGTGTGGGATTTTTGTTAGGTCTGCAGCCACATTGGGGACCAGGTTGAACATGGTGATCACCTTTCCTGTGCACAGGTTTGGCATCAGGTGAAATTGCTGTAGTTCTAGTTTTTTTGATTCTCCATAGCTCTGAAGGCTTATTTGGAGCTCCTCCTTGATTAGTTTGCGGGGGAGGTTGGTGGGGAGCAAGTCAAATGAGATGAACAAAGTATTTTATTTGTTCCATCTGGTGCATGTGGTGCACACAATTTGTTTGCCCATGTGGAGGGCAATCTCAGAACAGACTTTTGCCATGGCGTCTGCATCCTCTTCACTTTTCAAAACCCATATAGATCCAGAAGTGGTGGATGGTGTGGGTGGTAACATACACTGCATGGGGAAAAAGGGGAGGCCTGTGCCTCACCCACCTTCTCCCACAGAGTTGGGGAGTTGACCCCTAAGAAAAGTTGGAGCCTGTGTTTCACTTTCAATAGGGGTTGTGCATATTGTATTTCCATGTATTGGTTTTGCTTTGTGGTGAACTCCACAAACCCAAGAAGTGTTTAGGTTTGTTGCTTTTTGGCGGCATTGGCTCCCAATTCCCCCCAGGGCGTTTTTTGCTCTTTGGTGCATCATTTTGGCCATTGCCAGATATGGCTTTCACCCAGTTTAGTTGGGATTTGTTGAATTCGCTCATCTCACCTGTGTGATTATTAAAAATTTCTATTTAAATCAAATCTTAGTAACTGATGTTATCATTATGGGAAAGAAAAGCCACACTTATTTTATTACTAATATCAAAAACATACTTGAATCTGTGTACATACTTGCCATAGGTCAAAAGAATGCCCTTTGTGCATATAAATCTCTATATCTCAAAGTTCTAAAATAGTCTTTATTGTTAATATATATATATATAAAAGTTCAGGGGTCTAGGTTGTTTATGGTAGTCTCAGAAACTATCAAGCTAATCCCTTAGAACCTTTGCATACTCATAGAAGGTACCCAGCGCTAGGTCAGCACTTTGTTTGGTAATGGTAGGAAAATTAAGTAAAGTTAATATATAAAATTTAAATGAAATAATAAATAAAAACATTTAATTTAACCCATCCTCCAAAAAAAGGCTAAAATAACTTATATCAGTGCCAAACTGATATAAAAATTCTCTAAATCAACCTGTATTCAACCCTGTCTGGTAAAAGTGATTTAAGGTACTGACTAACTGTTTATCTATATAGTAATTTTTTACCTTTTAACCCTTATATATAAGTAAACTAAATAACTAACTTTTAACCATATGTGTAAATAAATAGATTATATATATGAATTGTCTATATATAAAATATTGTTCTAGAGAGTTGAGGCTGTTCATGGTAATCATAGAAACTAAAAAACAATTCTAATGAAATTTTTCACCCACATAACAAATACCCAGAGCTAGATTCTGCACTTTGTTTGGTAATAATAGAATAAAAAATAAAGTTTTTTGTAACTATTTTTCATTAATAATAAGATGACTACTATTGATTTTTAAACATTTCAAACGAGGCTAATAAAACTCAAATTGTCTCCAAATGAAATAAAAGAGATGTTATTTTAACTGCATTTATCCCTGCTTATCCTATATAAAACAAGTTGTGATCATTATATAGATACAAATTTACTATGTCTTACCCATCTATCTATATAATATTTTATCTATTTGCTAACTATATATAATAAATCAATTATTTGTTAACAATCTATATATAAGACTATATATTTATTTCCATTTTATCTATTTATAATTTCCTATCAATAACCATATATATGTACATATGTTTATATGTTTATATTTACATATTTACATATTTATATTATCTGTCAACTAATTTTGTATATTTATCTATCTGATAGTTTAAATATATATAAAAATTAATTTCTTGGGTAATCAAAATTTGTTTGCAGTAATTTCAGTATTTACTGTATAAATTCTAATTTACCTTTACATACACATTGTGGTGTAAAAAATGAAACTTTACCTACTAAAGTTTATACACCAATCAAATATCCTACTTAGAATAAACATGACTAACATATAAGCACTTTTCCAGTTTTTTTCATACATTCCATCATATTTTATATAAATCAACTAATAAAATGGTCACATGATAAAGATACAAAACATTATATATTTGATTGTTTAACAAACTAGTATAGATACTATGTTAGTTTTCAAGTACAATATGAACGTAGATAACTAAGTACAGAAGGTTTCCAAGGAAAAACTTCTCTGCTTATTTGGTAATGATAGGTAAGAAGAAATTAATGTGTAAGAAAAAAAAACTTTTCAATGCCATGATATCCACCTTGATTTAACCTATATTCCAAGGGATTTAGATTAAAAAGTCTAATTTATCCATCTAGGTACTAAATATTTTTAGCTTAAAGTCATTTTACAGGGTTATCTAAAAAGGTCATTAAAACTTTGATAGCATATAGATTTTATTTAGAAAACTTTCAAAGTCAGTTGCGGTGTCAATCTAAAGCAAAACACATCAAGATTGTCATCAAATATTCTTTGTTGTTTGATGTGATTACCATTTCTAATAAATCATACATTCTACTTGTAGTTTATTTCATTACAGACTTTACCTAGTAAAACAGGCTTCACTTCTTCATTGGAGGCATTAATTCAAGGTCTTATCTCAGGAAGATAAGCAGGTAAAGATGGTACAAAATATAGTGAAAAACCACAAAAAACATCAGATAGCATCAAATATGGAGATAAAAGGTGTCATGGACCTAACTAATGTAAATTAGACTGGGCTCCCAATCAGGGTGCATGAACACCCAGTGGAGGGTCCAGAATGCCATGGGCACAGAGGTCTGAAAAACTTGGATGAGTGAGGTTCTAGTGATAACGTGAGGAAAGCAAAAGTTCAACAATGTACCAAATGCCCTTAAAGAAAACCAAATGGTTGCAATGGGGCAACCAAGAGTCTAGCAGGAGTAACCCCAAGGGTGAGGGAGGCAGTGAGGATGACAACTCCTCTGGGGTTTGCAGTTGTAGGCCTTCAGGTTTTAAGAGATAAAGTCACAGATCAACAAGGGGCTGATAAAGATTTGCTACGTGATCAGTGGTGAGAGCAGGGTGGAAAAAGGGCCCATGAAGAGCGTTGGGGCTGAGCTCTCCCTGAATGGGGTGCTCTAGGCCCCTTGGGTGAGTGAAATCTTTGGTGGGAAAATTGGGTGGGGATCCCAACTCTGTTAATGATAAGACAGAGGCTTTCTGGTGCTGCTTCACTTGAAGAGCGGCTTCCAGGGAGCTAATGGCAGAGAAGACAGCCAGATTTGCACCAAATGGGCACGCAATAGTGGTCAACAAAGTGGACTTGTCATATGGAGCAAACTGATTTATTAGATTTATGATGCGCCACTAAGGTGGCAGGATCAATCAACCAGATAACCAAGTTGAAAAGCATTAGAAAGGAGGATCTGGTCAACGGCGCGCTTTGTTGGATCAATTGGCGGAATTTTTGTATATACAAAATAGAGTGAACAGGGGCAATACAAGTTGAATGAGGGTAGAAAAGTTTTTGCAAAACGCGAGTTGAGTAAGAAATGAACTGACAACAGCACCTGGTCAGGGCTGTTGCCTTAAGAATTAAAAACTGCTAGCAGAAGGTGCTACGGGATTGGTCATCTGGGGATTGGTGATGAGATCTGGTTGGCTTAAGGTGATGGGAGTGGAGGGGTGCTCAAGAGCCTGGCAAAATTCGAAAAATTATAAGTTTTTCCACATTTTTGGGACCAAGCCAGGTCAACGATGCCAATCTAGTACCTGATTTTTGAGTCAGGATGCTACACAAATTAAATTGCTTGAATCTGTACTGGAGGGCTGAGGCAACTGGGCTGGGTCATTTGATGCCCAGCCCAAAACCTGAATACTTCCCCCAATTTGATTTTCTGCACCATCCAGTCCAAATCAGCTCCCGCAACCCAGAATTTGCAGACTGTGCCTTGAAATTATCACAAGTAGTTATCTTAAAATTTAGGCAAGACTTTCCAGGGAGTGGGGAGTCCCAGGGCCTGCCCGTGGCCCCTGGATTGCACAACCTCTCTGAAAACCTTTTTTATCAACTCTAACATGGTAGAATAGGTAAGAGGTGGGAACAGGACATCCTTAGGGGAAGAGCAGTCACCCAGCGTTCATCTACCACGTGCGCCAAGTTGCTCAACTGCAACGGGGGTCCACTTGGGCCTTGGGACCCTTCTTTATCTTAAAGGGTACTGTACCCTATCCAGGTGCAGGGGTGGCCTCCAGCACTTACAAAAGGTTGCCTGAAATTAAGCTTCATGGCCAATACAACAACCTGGAAATTGGGTATCAAGAAAAATCTCTGACTTTTATGCAGTAGTAAAGTGGTTTACAATCTTACTGATAGTAAAGGTTCTCATCTTGGTCATCCTCATCTAATTAGGGAACTAGGAAACTTTATATCATATCTATATAGACAGTATCATTTATGGTTGCCTCCTGGAAGAATAATGGTCCAAACATTTTTTGCTTGCTAGGGGCACTAAAACATGACCTTGAAGCTTACAAAAATATGCTGCAAGGTTTCAAGGGATTTCACTACCCATATTTGGCAGTTATGGGCGATCAACTTGACACTAATTAAAATGGTGAGGCATCACTAAAATTCCATTGTCTAGGAATGTCTTATTGCCTAATATTCTATCAAACATTTCCACACAAAATTTCTAGTAAAGACTTTATCTCCTTCTGTGATGTATTGAACCATAAGTTAGTTTTTATGACTTCAAGTGAAAGAGTTTACATCTTACATGCCAAACATATAGTTGTAGAAAGTTAGTCATGTAATTCACATTTTGTTGACTTCTAGGTCAATGGGAAAAGCTTTATTTAAGTTATACCAAAGAGGCTTCAGGAACTTGTGGAAGTCATGATGATTTTGCATGTTGTATAGAACAACCAGTCTCAATATAAATTTGGTACCAATAGTATATTATAGGCCTAGTAGGAGTCTCCATAATATACTCTTATGGAATTTACGTTGAACTTCAGTTGTAATTCCAATTTTGTGAAACCAAAACATACAGCAAGAACGACCTGCACCAATAAAAGTAGCCATTTCTATATTAATGGTGAAAGCACTACTGGTGGGTGTATTTGGATTCATGAACTATGTGACTCAAAACTTTAAGTCTTCTGCTTTGAAATGACACATCTGCTGACACTGAAATTTATCTAAATAACTTTCTGTATACTTTAAAGTTGCATTGTTATTTTTGAATTACCCTGTATATAGGTATATGGGCATGTTCCACATCCTCTCTAATCTACTAAACCAGGTTTCAGAAAACTTGATACAAATAGTATATATAAATAAAGTACCTTGTAAGGAAGGTTTTTAGAATATAATAATTTATATAAAAGGTATAAATAAGATATGAAAATGATACATAATAACAACTCTCTTTCCACTCAGTGTAACTTTCCAAGCAAATTTAACAGAAAACAAAGAAATTAGATTTTGATTGCCTGCCGTAGTTTTGCTCTGATGTCCTCAGATTCTCCACTGGCTGCTCCAGTGTGGGGAAGCGGTGAAACTCCCCCCACCATTTTCCGTTTAGTGGGAAAACGTTCTCAGACTGGCTCATCCATTCATACCAAACCCCTGGGATGATTTGTTCCTCCCAAGGATCTTGACGCCCACCTCGCCATACCCAAGTGGTACCTTGTTTCCCCCTGGTGCTCCCCCAGAGCAACATGCATTTTGGCCTTAGGGTCAATTATGGGAAACTTTTCCCATACCACAACCAAGCCATTATCAAAACGGATCAGGCGGTGATGATTCCTGCTGAGTGTATTTATTTCTGCCCCCTATAAGGGGTATTTCGATCTCATCTTTACCTGTAAAGCTGATGCTGCCACTGCGGCAACTGTGCCCTTGGTATTCCAGGGTACCCCTCTCCCCACAACTCAGACCCAGCTACCAGAGGATACCACTTTGGTAGTTAAATTCTCTGGTTTTCCCACACACCTCCTCCTGCAGTGCTCCACCAGGAACTGATGGACGATTTGGAAGCCTATGGCTCCAACCCCATCTTACAATTTGTGGTCCCAAATGGGGCCACATGATTCGCTGGGCCTCAGACATATGCTAAAATCATCCCTGAATTCAGCAAAATTGCCCGTCAATTCCCCCTCACGCTGCTATCCCTTCTGCCCCCAACCATCTGTTCTGGGCCCGCATTGAGGGTGGGCAGACAATCTGTCTGTCTTGTTTCAAGTTGGACCAAAAACGCAAGTGACCCTCCTTAGCTACTTCTGACAGCTCTGATTTTTCATCTGCTGACTTCAATCCACGCCCACACTGCACCAGTTCTAGTATGGGATACAATCCTACCCCCCCTCCCCCAAAGCCTGTTGCTGCAGCTTCACCTGCAGCCACCAATCAGACTCTTCCTCGCTCCAGTGGCACACACGATTCCTCCAATCAAGCACTGGCTTGGACCCCAGTTTGATCCCATGCTTCCTTTAATGAATACCAAACCTCAATCATATGCCAATTCCCCAATTCAAGTCAACCAGAACCCACGGGAGTTATTGGCTGGAATTGAAGAATCAGGTAATCTCATTAAAGAACCAGCTCTGTAAAATTGAGTGGTTTGTTAATGCAGAATGTGACGCCAAATACCCCCCTCATTTATATGCCCCACAGCCAAATGCCAAAAAATTTTGCAGTGACTACCAGCTTGCAGTCAAAGCAGATGCCACACCAGATTGTAGTCCCCTTAAAAAAGCAATCACCTTATCAGTGGCGATACTCACAGGAGGTATTCTTTCTCCTGTTATCCCTCAACCCTCACCCCAAAAAGTAAAATACAGTGAATTAATTGCATAAAAATGTTTTAAAGCTATCCAGAACTTGGTAACTGTAACATGGAATCCTAAAGCTAAAATTACCTGAACCAATATTGCCATGTTCAGTAAACTCCCAGATACCCGCATTAAAGCCAAAAAAGCTTTAGCCAAATATATCAGCGCCATTTTTTTAGCTGGCAATTTCCATGAAATACCAATTATTAGTGATATTGAACCACATGCCGCCAATGCCCCAACGCCCTTGCTCTCTGCCTTGACATGTACCCTACTCTGGGATGAGGAAGTTGCTGCCAAAGTTGAGCCCCCCAATACCCCTTCTGCCATGGTTGGGTAAGCAGTTTTCCGCTGCCCACCTGGTTGGTTGATCTTGTTTGGGGTTTTTCATTCAATCCACTCATTTTGGGAGTTTTTTTGAACTGATTAGCCATGTTAGTTTTTAGTTTTGATAATGTCTATCCCCCTGGTCAGCTTACCTTAAATAAATCTAAAATGGTACATAATTTTGCTAAAAATCAATAATACCTTGACTAAATGTTTGGTGCTAATTTTCTTTTAATATTATTATACTTTGTTAAGAGGTTTGGTTGTTGTTTAAATAACTAAGAGACATAATTACTTCATAGTTTTTTTAATGGCCATATACAATATAAATATTAAGTGGTAAAATTAAAATCTTAGTAATTTATAATTTCAAGCAACCCTGGGAGTTTCAGCTTGTATATAATAAATCATCTATCTGTTAATTATTCATCTATTTAATAAATATATCTATCCTAAATATATTAGATCTCTAAGAGGATCTATATTTATTTGTAGTACTCTAAGTTTCTAATGAACTAATTTCAATGTAATTTTTATACCTATAGTAGTGTGATAATGATTTATCCATAAAAAATTAAAACTAAATAAGTTTTCATATTTAGAAAACATGACTGATAGTTAAAATATCTTCCAGTTTTTCTATTATTTAAATAATATAAACATCCCTCAACCTAAGATGGTCACCACAATAAAGATAATCAATTTTCTATATTTTTTAGTTTACCAAAATAGTATAGTAATTTATTACTATATTTATTTGGGGAAGGTCGACCAGGGGACAAGCACTTCTGATATAGTGAGAAAACTAATAAAATTTGACAATTAAAGACACCCCAGAGGGTTCAAGGCCCCTCTTGTTGTCTCCAGGATCACCAAGATTAGGACGGTAGGGAAGGGGAGTTATGCTGGCTTATTCTTGGATGCAGAATGTATAAAGGAAAGGGCCAACTTTTAGGAACCATATGGGGAACCATGTGTTGATTGTTCTTCTGTTATGGGGGGTCATATTTCCAAACAGCCATGCTTGGAAATGTTCCAATATATGGCTGTGGAAGCAATGAATGGATTCTTGGATTGTTGGCGCTGCTCCTGTAAACAAATCCAGTACCATTATATGTATCATCCATAGTGCTATTGCTACTATTACCGCCCTGAGAGATGGGTGGATAGGGGAGTCCATGTTTATAGCGAACATGTTTCTTGCTAGGCTGAATGGATGTCCGTTTTCTTGGCGGAAAAGGCGCATGGCCTCTTTCCATACAGCCACTGATGTTAGGCATTGTTCTAAACGGTGGGCTAGGCTTCCATACTGACCACATATTGTACATGAGGTGTGAGTGGCATTTGACTGTTCAGCTGTTTGGTATACTCTCCTCATGCACCTCCATACATGTGCTCTTATCCTGGGTTGGAGTAGAGGGTGATGTGTGTATATCCATACTCTTCTTTGGGTCTCCAGGTTGTAGGGTAAGTCCATATGGTCCATGTAATCTATACTGGCTATGGTACTTGTGCTTTTACTTATAATATTGTCTGTGACTATTTTATCATTGAGCTCCTGTCTGTGAGTTAGCCTTGGGCGTCCTTGGTGACTGGTTTGGCCATTTATGTGAATCTGCCATGTCGCTCTTCTCATGGCTAGGAGTATTTGCTTGAAATGTGCAGGAGTGCCGTGTGGTCCTGCAGCTGTGGGATGGGATGCCAGATATTTGACTAATGTGTTCATGTGATTTGGGTTTTATAATTGGAGTGCACGTGTGAAGTTATATCTTGCTGTTCTGGCCCAGTGTGTATTTAGAAGATCTGGGCTAGTCATCTGAGCTATCCAGGATCCCAGTATATGGGTTGCTTGCTCACCGTAATAAGTAAGCCCCATACCTACATTCCTTCTAGAGCCAAATAGGGTTTCAAGGCGTATAAGGGGGGTTGTGGTTGGCCTATAGTCATCATTGTATAGGGCGTGGATTGTGTTGAAGAAGGATGGTGAGAAAGCAATTGCATGGGCCATGAACCATATAATTGATAGAATTATAGAGTTGGCTACCGTGACCCTTCCTGTTAGACCTGTTTGGTGTCCATGTAAGGAGGCAATGCGTTTTGTTATTTTGTCTAATAATTGATTTTCCATCATGGAGTTAGCGTACCCTCCTGCTTCCAACCATACTCCCAAGTGACGAACAGGCTCAAGCTGTTGGCTTGGTGATGAATGGAAGTTTCTGTGAGGTCATTGCTAATTCTCGCCTC
>JAKSZP010013951.1:0-28711 GCA_022478985.1 Massospora cicadina | reverse complement strand
GTTTTTTTTGGGGTTTTACTTTAAAATTTTATGTGATATTAAATTGATTAAATTGTTATTTTGGGCGCAGTGTTAATTTGTGCACTTCTAAGAAATTTTTGATTTTTTCTGGTTTGACTGGATTGGAAATATAAAAATTTCATATAAAACCTGTGCACTTGAGTCATGACTTCTTCGGGTGTTTTCATTATGGATTTGTCCAGTTGACGGCCCTGTACCCCATCCAGGGCTGTATCCATGCTTGGTACATTGGCTTCTATATGGTCCAATTTCAGCCAAAGTGTGTTTGATAATGACTGAAACAACCCTGTATCTTCTAAACAAAGTATGTTTAATTTGTTGAGTTGTTGATTTTATGAAGTTTTCCCAGGTGGTTAGTGGGTCTGAGCAAAAAAGGTGTTTGAAAATCCCAGGTTGAGGAATTACCTCCATCTAGGATTGAAATTCTGAGTCGGCTAAACTTTCTGGGCATATTCTGTAACCATCTGGGTGCTTGGTACTTGGTTCCGCCAGTTTGTAAGACACCAAAACAAGCCAATGGTCAGAAGATTCGATTTTTGTAGTTTTAAATTTTTGAATTTGGTGATGGAAAATTATTGATTAGAGTATTAAGTCTATCCTCAACATAGAGACAAGTGTACCATTGTGTACATGTGGGTGTGTCATGTTTTGTAGCAGGGATTGCCTTTTTGGCAGTGGATCATATAGTCCCAGGGTGGCCTTTAGTACTCTGAGTTCCACCTTGCTGTGGTATCTGTTATGTATGGCCATCAGTCCATCTCTGGGTAATCTGGCAGTTCATGTCACCCATTATGAAAGTATTTGCTGTTAGATTTAGTTGTGTTAGGGCTGTAAAGAATTCTCTTTGGTTATGTGCACCATTTGGGGCATACACACAGACTTGTGTGTGCACTTTGGTGTGCCATGAGAAGGATTATAACTTAAATATGTGAATGTCTAGGAACAAAGTTTTATTTATAAACTATAAGTTTTGGACCTTCTTGTCTTCTCATCCCATAGTGGAGTGACCAAAAGATATTGTTGGGAGGAGCATTTTTCCCATGCCTCCTCTATCTCCCTGTGGGCATGGGATTCCTGCACCGCCAGGAGTATCCACAGGTGGGTTTCATAGGAGACTCAAATTCTTGGCCCAAGATGTTAAGGCCTTGAGTCTCACTATGTTCAGCATCCCTATCCCTACTAAGATGCCCAATGCGCCTCAGGCGCAGTTAGCAGGGCCTCCTGGCCCTACTCCCTCACTCAAGGTGCTCTCCACTGCACCTCTGCTGCGGAGGCATAACCATGAGTAGGAGTTGGGGTGTATTCTTCCCTTTCATTGCCACATTTTTCGCTCTCCTCTGTGACTTTGCTTGATTTCATCTATTATTGGTGCACTTGCGTGCTTTTTATTGGCCACATTATTTTCTTGTGCATTCCATTATTGATTTTCCTTCCTGATTGGGTTAAATTCCGCAATTTCAGAGGATGCGCTAAACCCCAATTTTGCTGCATTCATTTCCAAATTGGGTTCCGCCAAGTTCAATCTGGTAGGATCAGTTGTATGGTTTTCCACAGGATCTTATTGGTTCAATGACTTGAATTCCTCCATGTCTTCCTGGATCTGCTCCAGCAATATGGTTGATTCTGCCAAGGCCTTTGCATTAGCCGCGGTCAGCTTGCAAGCTTGTTTGGCCATTTTTTGTTTTTTGGGGAAATAGGGTCAATTGTTTTATATTGCCCATGTTCTCCCCAGTTGAAGGCTTGTGTAGTATCCATGATTTTGGCTTACTCTGATTTATCTTCACCCATTTCCTCCTCACAAAATTCCACTTCTCTCAGGCCTTCTTTTATGGGGCAAGCGTGAATCTTGTGCCCAAAGGCCTGGCATTGGTTGCATATGGGTGGTGCGCTTTCCACTGTTGCGCGGAACAGTTGGGATTTTTCCCATCAATGGTGAAGGATGGATATGAGGGATTTATGTAATATCCTCTATTAAATCCTGGTTTGGCAAAATAATTTCTATTGCCTTCACTGTGCTAAGGGTTGGCATCAGCTGGAATCTTTGCATTTCAGATTGTTTGATTTTTCTGTAGGCTTCAAGCCTTCTCAGAGATGTCTTTTGACTACTGTGCATGCCAGTGTGGTCGGAAGATAGTCAAAAATTATAAAAGTGTCTTTGGATTCAGTCCAACGAGTGCGTTTGGTCAGTACCAATTGCTGTCCATCGGGAAGGTCAAGTATCACTCTGACCTTCGCTGCTTCATTCACTTCTTCTGCAGGTTCAAACCAAAGATCAACCCAACCTCTGCTTATAGTATGGGTTGTTAAGTACACCATGTGTGGGAAAAATTTATGTTGGGCTTCGCCAAACTTTTCCCACATTGTCAGTGTTTCTATGCCAAGGAAAACTTGTATCCTGTGTTCCACCAATAACAGTGGTTGTGATTGGGATACTTTTATATAGCTGCAGTATTTTATAAAAAATTAACAAAACCCGCGGGGGGCACCACCTTGAGTTTTTTCATCTTTACTGAGATTTTCATTTGTACATGTGCGCTTGGTACCTTTGGGCGGTGCAAGTCTGGGTCCACCACCCTTTTACCGCGTTCACCCAGCTCTTCACTTTATTATTCATACTTATCTCACCTGGTATTGATTATCAAATTGTGCTGTTTGAATCAAATCACATTACTAAAAGTGATAGTAATTGGAAAGAAAACTTGGTATACTTTTGATATAAGAAAAAGAGAACGGTATATTAGAAGTATATTATAAGATAACTAGGGATATAATAATCCAACAGAGATTGTAATCTTTATCTGATTAGAATCAAAAAATTATTAGGGAGATCAGGGAGGCTACTCGTTCAATCTCCAAGTGGTTCAAGCTAAAATCTATAACTGTTGCCAATTTGGGTATTCTGCGGCAGGCTTGTCTTTTTGGTCAAATAAGATTTGCTCGCCACATGGATCAGATTTGAGCCCCAAATTAGGGAGTTTAAGAGAATAATATTTGAATGCATTAGTCAGGGATTGTTCTAATATTGAGAGGGCTCAAAATTAGTCAAAGATTGTCCATGATATTGAGAGGGCTTGAACTTCACTGGGGACTATCCCCAATACTGGTTTCAGCTATTTTAACATATCAGTTTCAATCTCTGTCATCTGACTCATGCAAATTGCTGATTTGGGCAGGAATCCTAACAACTTCCCCTCTAGATCTTGGCATAGTGGTAAAACGGCTGGAGAAAATGACTATGTACACAATTTACCACAGTACCCTGAAGGACCTCTACAATTGAGTGTTTGTTGCCCCACTTATAAATGGCGTTGTAGGGCCATGACCAGTTGGTTCCCAATTTGTTATCATGACTTCCTGACCGATGGTAGAAAAAGGACTAGGTCACCCAGTTGGAAGGTGTGCAGAGGTTCATTTTTGTCATTAAACTGACTTGAATCCCTACTTGTTGTAGCATATAAGTTTTCAGAAACTAGTGTCATGGAAATAACAAGATGAATTTAGAACAGCCTGCCATTCTAGATGCTGAAGCGCCCAAATGACAAGCCCAAATGCCAGAGGCACTTCTGCTTGAGTGGTTGTTATTAGAGCAGGAGAAAATTTTGTTAATAAGCGCTTGTGGTCTGTAGTTGTGAATATAAACCTAGAGATGAACCAGGAAAACATGGCCCCGGGGCCCGTGGGTTTTTGAAAAAATTGGGTCGGGAGGGGTAATTAAATTTCATGATAAGATTGAATCAGAAAAAGGGATTTTATTGGAAATGTAAAATCGAAAAATCAACCTTCAATTTACGCAGTGTGCTATGACTGATTAAAAAGATGCTTGATCTTAGTAAATAGCTTAGAAAGTATTAGGATCAGGGCCCTCAAGATTTGGCCAAACCTGACAAAATTCAAGCGAGTGGGAAATGGAAATGAACTTAATTAGAATTGACATCAAAAGAGTTGGAAGTGGTTTGAGTCACTTCCAATTTGGCCTTGGATGCTCAAATTTCATCTTTACCACTTTTTTGATGGTTAGTGTTATGGCTTTTCTCCCAATGGGCAATGGGAACCTCCCTGGGCTACCCCACATGGTGCAGTCCCATGAGTTCTGGAACAGGCTAGGATACCAACCTGCCCACACTTAGTCACTTTACCATCCATTTGACCAAGCGAGAATTATTGAATGACAATTCTGAGATGAGAGGGGAGGGTTCAGAGCTGGAGGCGAATTTTACTGATGACACAATGCCATCGGCAAGTTTTTCCAAAGTTTCAACATAAGGCACATTCTTTCTAAAGGGTAAAATCCCATTGAACTTTGTTCCCAAGTTTTAGAGGCAAATTTAAGATTGACAACAATGTTTTCCAATGACCCAATGCCATTGGTGAGTTTTTCTGGGGATTCAATACTGGACACATTTTTTGGCAGGTACACGCCCATTGGGCTTTGCTTCCCGATGTTTTTGAAGCTGGCTTCAAAATTGACAACATTATTTCCCAGTAGCTCGATGCCACTGATATATGTGACTGAGGATTCAACCCTTGATAATCCATTTCCTGAATGTGTGCACCTTTTGGGCATTGTTGATGTGGGCTTAAGATTTTTGGATATTTCAAAGCAAATTTTTTTAATTAGCCATACTAATTTGGCAGAAGAAATTTAGGGGACAAGCAGCGGAATCTTCTGAGGGATGGCCGTTACCCAACGCTCATCTACCATATGGGAAAGATCACCCTGCATGACGAGAGGAACAGCTGCCCTCTTAGGACCCTTTTTGGTGGGTGATGGGAACATTGCACAGTCTAGGCAGAGGGGACACCCCCTGGACTTGCCTTACCCTTCCCTTTTGCCAAAGGGGGCGCCACCACAAGGGAATTGCTCAAGAGCCACATTTTGTGGGCTTTAGGTAATTTGATCGCCATTAAATCAGCAATCTTTGGGGGAGGACAAGGAGCTTCTGGGTGGGAGGCATGGAAAGCCTTGACCAATCTCAAGCAGTTTGCACAATTGTGGGCTCTGACCCAACTGTTCTTGTAGGTTGAATAGCTTTTCAAGCTACAAGATATTGAACTGATTGCCAATAGTTGCAGAAGCCAGGATGCCCTCTACTTTGGCCTCCTCCACATCCTCAATAACAATATGCTCGAGATCTGAGGGGATTGCCCCCTTGAACAGGGATAACAGAGTCACATGGAAGACTGGGCGTTGCTTCCAGTGAGGTGGCAATTTCAACCAGAATGCGCCATTACCCAAATCTTTATCCAACAAGTAGGAACCCAAGCATTTGCTCATAAGCTTCTGCGAGGGCATCTGCATCCACAAATGTTGCATGTTGAGCATGACATTTGAACTGATCTTAATTTCATGAGCCAGGAGCTGCTTCAAATCTGCAAAATGCTTTTAGTCACTTATAGCCTTAGTGAGATGCTCCTAAAAAAAGGACTGCGTTGTCCAGATGTGTTGGGCATAATAAGCGGCGACTGGTACCTCTGGGCAAAGGCACAGGCCAACTGAGAATGAGGGGTTTAGCCCAAAATCATTTCATATGGGGAGAATCCAGTGGAGGCGTGCGTTCCATTATTATATGAAAACTGAGCGAGGAGAAGGTCATTAGCACAGGTATTCTGACCAGCAGCCGTGTAACATCGCAGGTGCTGCTCAAGGATCTGATTGACCTGTTCAGTTTGGTCATCAGATTGGTAGTGGTATGCGGTGGAGCAGCAGGTCATAATCTTCAAGATTGCCAAGAGCTCATTCCAGAACTGTGTCATGAACTGGGGCCCATGATCGTTGACAATCTTCTATGGAAGGCCAAAAATTGAGAACACATGGCGCACAAAAAGATGGGCAGTTTCATCAGAAGTGATAGTGAAGGAACAACAAGGGTTAAAAAGAGAAAATTTTTAAAGCGGTTGACAACCACCATCACCGCTGTAAACCCATTGGAACTGGTAAGTTCAACAATGAAGTCCACGGACACCAATGTCTATGGACTCTTGGCCTGTTGCAAGGGATGAAGAAGGCCATTCTTGCCAGTCTGGTCCAACTTGGCCACACACAAGTTATGCAATCTGAAATCCATGCTGGAACATCTTTTGACAAGCCTGCCCAATTATAGATACACTTAATCAAGTCGAGGCACTTCTTATTCCATGGATGTACAACTGCTCGAGGATTGTGGTGAGCCTAAATTACTTTGGCTTGAAGGAGAGGAGGAACCCAAACCCTTGCCAAAAATTGAATGAGGCCCTCAGCCAGAGAATACAAGGAATGATTTGACGCAGGGAGGGACAACCACTCCAAAAGGTCCACCCCTTCTGCACAGGCTTTTGCGCTGCCAAAACTTGGGAGATTAGGGGTGCATCTGGAGCCAAGTCCACTGTCAAAACCACGGGAGGGACAATGGATTAGATTTGGGTGGGTGGGATGATGGTGACCAGATCTTCCTCATCTGAGTCTACAAGCAATGTGAAGGGTTACAATCTAAGAAGTTGGGAAGAACATTTAACGCTCCTTGCACAAAAATTTACATTTGATGTTAAAGCTACACAAATCCTGGTAGGTTTGGGCCTGCTGGTGTGCCAACTTCTATGGTTTGCAGAAGTAAAAGGAGGATTAATGATCCATTTACACTGTTAATTTGTGCTGAGCGCCCTGAAAAAGATATTTCCAGTGGGTCAAGGCCCACGTTAAGGCTGCCAGCTTCTATTTATAGATGGTTCAGGACTATTTATGTAGGAAAAAACTTGTAGGAAAAGTAGGCGAATGGGTGTTCCAACCCCTCATTCTCCTGAAGCAGTGCAGCTGAACTGCAACAGATGAAGCATTGCATGCTATGACATAGGGTTTAGAGGGTCCGCATGTTTTAGGATGGGGGTGACAAAAACACTCTCTTTAATTGACTCAAAATGCCTGCTGGCACTCAGGCGTTCAACAAAAGGGGACATTCTTACCCGTGAGTGGATGAAGTGGGGCGGCTAACTGGGATAGGCAGGGGAGAACTTCTTTAAGAAACATTAGTGCCCAATAAGCTTTAGATTTCTTTTGGGTTGTTGGAGTTATCCATTTGCAGATAACGTTAAACTTGGGGGGAATAGCGTACCCATCCTTTAAAATGAGATTGCCCAAGAAGGTGACTTCCTTACAATAAAACTCACATTTTGAAGGTTTGACAAACAGGCCTGACTTATGTAAGGCCGCCACTAACGCTTCCAAGTCCTTTGCATGTTGTTTTGGAATAGAAGAGTGTACCAATATATTGTTAATATAAGTGACTGTGAAAGTGAATTGGATATCATACAGAACACTATCAATTATCCTCTGGAACGTGGCTGATTATTTTACTTTAGCCTAAAAAAGGCATCACTTGAAATAGGATAGTGCCCCTTTTGTTCACATAGTGGTAAGCCATTCCTGTCCTTCCATCACATGTGTATCTGATTAAATTCATTAACAAGATCTAGTTTGGAGAACACACACGATCTGGCAATCACTTGGCTGATTGTCTGCTCAAATGACAATGGGTAGGGGTCATGGACTGTATCTTATTTAGATGACCATAATCCATGCAGTGACGAAGGGAACCATTGGCCTTCTTGGCAAAGATGATGGGTGGAGGCAACTGGGAAGTTTCTTTAAAAAGTCAACCCTTCTGAAGCATGTCATCCAACCATGTTTTAAGAGCAACCTCCTCCTCCACTGTATGTGGGCACAGTGAGCAGTTTATGTTAACAACCTGTACCGTTAAATGAAACCACAATTTAAATTTCATATGAGGGGGAAGATGATCACCCTTGATAGAGCCAAAAATGCTCTGATACCCCATCAATTCACCGGGAAAATTTGGTGGAAGACCAATGGGGGAAACAAGGGTTGTAATTAAACAACGGCCGCAAGGTTAGGTGAGGTTGTCCACTAATGGAAACTCGCCCTCCACCTGATTATTGGAGAAATACAGCATGTTTGTTTCCAGGTGGATTCTCACATGCTGCTGAAGCCACCAACCCACTCCCCAAAATTACTGGGAACACAAGGCTGGGCATAGCAGAGAAGTGGTCACAAAAGCTAAACTAATGGATAGAGAATGGCATGGGCCGTCAAACTTTATAGGATGGCTGAGAGGCCGATGAGGCAACCATTACTTTAGGACCCACATCCAGGTTAATATTGAGCTGATAAGCCAAATATAGGCTCATATAATTACCCGCAGCTCCAGTAATAACTAAGGCCTCAAAAGACACCTGGTGTAATCTGATTTTATTTTTCATTGTTAATATAAAGTAGGTGGAATTCTCTTTATTAGCAGATAAGGTCGAGTCCATAGATAAGGAAGAGCTTGCAATCAGATTGGGGAAGACACATAATTTGTGACAAGGGCGGGGCTTCACAAGTTGGAGTGTTAGAATATGCTAACATGGGCGTGGGGGCCACAGCAACTTTTAGAATCAATAATGATACTGATTCAGAGCTGAGATTTGAAACAAAGACCACCTTGGTGACTCCTAGCATAAAAATACCATTTTGGAGGGTAGGGCTGAGTAAATGTTGGATACATTGAGACAGTACAGCCATAGTAGAACTCCTTTGCAACCTTACTCATCTGATAGAAGATAACTGTTGCTGCGCCAACTTGGAAAAGAGGGCAGGAATGGCTGAGAATAATAGATGGTTGATTATGTCATTGAAACATCAAGATAAATCTAGATCACCCCGCCAGTCTGAAGCTGAAGCACCCAAATGACAAGCCCAAATGCCAGAGGCACTTCTGCTTGAGTGATTGTTATTAAAATGGGAAGAACTTTAACGTGTGCCCATTTATATAGTTGTGAATATAAATCTAGCAACAAACCAGACAAACATGGCCTCAGCCATATGGGTTTTTGAAAAAATTGGGTCAGGAGGGGTGGTTTAAATTTCATGATAAGATTGAAGTCAGAAAATGGAAATTTATTAAAAAATGTGTTAGAAAATCAACTGTAAATTTCTCAGTGTGCTAAGGCTGCTTAAATAGACAATTGATTATAGGGAAATAGTTTAGAAAAGTTTCTCGGGATTGGGGCCCTCAAAAACTGACCTAACCTGACAAACTTCAAGCGAGGGGGAATGAAATGAATTTAATTAGAATTGACATTAAAAGAGTTGGCATTGGCTGAGTTAAGCCAGTTTCATTTCAGAACCTGAATTGCAGCTTTACGGCTTTTTCAATGGTTAGCATGATGGCGTCTCACCTTAGGGGCAACAGGGAGCCCCAGGCTACCCCATATATGTGCAGTCCCAATAGGTCAGAGACAGGTTCAGGATATTCAATTTGCCCGCACCTGGTCTCTTTGACATCCATTCAGCCAAGTGAGATTCATTCAATGACAATCCTGAGATGAGAGGGGAGGGTTTGGAGCTGGAGGCAACCAACAATGACCTGATGGCATCAGCGAGTTTTGCCAAAGATCCAACATGAGGCACAATTCTTTTAAAGGGTATAAGCCCGTCAGGTTTTGTTTTTGAAGTTTTGGAGGCAGATTTTGAACTGACGACAATGCTTTCCAATGACCCAATGCCATTGGTGAGTTTTGCTGGGAATTTTTTATAATGGACACATTCTTTTTGGCAGGCACAAGCACGTTGAGCTTTGTTTCCCGATGTTTTTGAAGTTGGTTTTGAACTGACAACATCATTTTCCAGTGGCCTGGTGCCCTGGTGAGTGTGACTGAGGATTTGACCCTTAATATTCCATTTTGAATGTGGACCTGTCAGGCTTCATTGCTGTAGGTTAAGGATTTTAGAATTTCAGCGCAAATGTCCTTGATTTTCCCTACTAATTTAGCAGAAAAATTGCAGGGACAATTGGTAAAATAACAGATGAATGGATGTTACCCAACGCTCTTCTACCACATGGGCAAGTTACCCCTGCATGACGATAGGGACAGCGCCCTCTTAGGACCCTTTTTTGGGGGGAAAAGGGAACACTGCTCGGTCTAGGAAGAGGGGATGCCCCCAGACTTACAGCTAGCACCAGAGGTTGATTATATTATTGGCAATGTTTTCATAGTAACTTCAGGGGCATCAGGTAGAGTTTTTAACATGGACTCACTTTAGAAGGCATCTGGGGACTTTTCCATATAAAGTCTGAAAGGGCGATATTTAATTTTAGATGATAGCTTATTTTGTAAACCAGAATTAAATTAAGCAAATATTGGGATAGTGAAGAGGGTCAGTCATGTCCATTTTTTTGGGGGGGGTGGCAGTTGGGGGTACCATTTGCCCCCCTCTACCATAACCATTGGTTGCCGGGTGGTATGGAGTTAAAAAAAACCGGGTGTATCCCATCAGTTTGGCTAAATCAATCCCCAAAGGAAATATTTGGAAATTGTGACCATTATTGGAGAGAATGATGTTAAGGCACCCATGCTGGGTGATAATCTAATAATATAAGAATATGTTGTTTTTTCCAAAGCAAATGGTAGAAATCATTTTGATAAACTTAGTTGAGTGACCCAAAGGCTTTAAAGAAAACCAATGACCATTGGGGGCCCTGGGGGAGAGGTCCCACAACATCAATCCCTAAATAGTATGGTAGGGTTCAAAATATGGGCCCACTTGATGTTGAGATCGGGGGTTAGGTCTGGCTTGGACTTTTACATACCAGGAAGGACTCTAATACATCTTGGATTGAACAAGCATTCTTTCCAAATAGCATTGAGCCTTGAGCCAATGGTAAGTTTTTCAAATTCCCCCGTGGATGATTTGTTAATGTCCCTTTAATATTACATCAGTTTGAGCTGAAGGTCTTACATAGAGCGACCATTTTTGGGACACAAGTTTTACAATTAGCCATTTTTATTGAAGGTCCGCCAATCTTGCTAATTCCATCTGAAGGGTTTGTGAATTTGCCTTTCCATAATTGCAATTGGGTTGGCAGATCATAGAGTCAATCCTCCTCAGGGTCAGTTAGAGTTAATATGGGGAGCCTGGATAAGCGATCTGCATTATGGTGTATTGGCCCTGGTCAATGAATAATGTAAAAATCTTAGTTTTGAAGCTTTGGCTAAGCGGGCCAAACCTCCCATTGGAGTCCTTCCTTTCTGTAGCCATTGCAAGGAAGCATTTGGTGATTAATTTATAATGATTCCCATAAGTAGTCAAAAATGCTTAATAGCCAGTAGGACCACCAAGCATTTATGCTTCTGTAACGCTATAGTTCCTTTTGCTCTGCTTAAGTCTTGGGGCAGTAGGCGATGGGTTAGTCCACTAAATTTTCATCATTCTGAGATAATATAGCTCCAATAGTTATATCACTTGCATCAGTAAAAAGTAGAAAAGGTTTATTGAAGTTTGGATGTATAAGTACTTGTGAATGTGAGAGATCTTTTGCGTGATAGAATAAAGCCTGCTGTTGCTCTTCTTTCCATTTGAAGGGTACACCCTTCCTCAATAAATATACGAGGCTCGTAGGTGTCATCAATAGGGAGAATAAACTGGGATAATATTTCACTATTCCACAAAAACCTATACGTCTTGTAGAATTTTAGGGGATATCTTAGAAATGGCCATAACCTTATTGTCCATTAGGGATATTCCAGCTTTACTTACCTTATGGCTGAAATAACCCATTTTTTTCTAAAAGAAGGAGTATTTTGACAGCTTTAGTTTTAATGAGGCTTTGGACCTTTGGGAAAAATTTGACTGAGATAACTATGTTCTCAGTAAAAGTTTTTGAAAAGATGGTAATGTCCAAGAAAAATTTAGCACACAAACTTTTCAAGTCACCCAAAAGCCGCCATGGGGGTTTGGAAAATAGCAAGGGATTTACAAAACCCCTGCAGCATTTGAGTGGGTCTAGTCCTTCACTTAAAATAAAGGCACTTTTTTTATGATTTTCAGGTTTAAATCAAAGCTTTCCCCGGGGAGATCCATAGCCAAAAAAATGGGAACCTGACATCAAGTTTGAAGAATCATCAATACATGGCAGTGGACAGCTACCAATTTTGCGTGATAGAATTGAAACGGCAATAATCCATGACAACACGGTGTCCACTATCCTTTTTTGAATTTATAGGAGCGGGGAGCCCACGGTTTTTTAGAAGGCACAAGTAACTTGGCCTAACAGTTGCTGTAACTCTAAGGCCACTTGAGCTTCTTTGACTTTAGATTTACTGTATGGCTAATCTTTAAATGGAGAGACCCCTTGGTCTCACTTGATGGTCACCTGACATTTTCCCATAGTTACCTGCTCCCATGGCACACATTGCGCTAATCCTCAATGAGATCTTTCCCATTCTGGCGTTTGTTATAGTGGGTGAGATTATCTAATTTTACTTTTAGCATAATTATTGTGGGTAGGGATCAAACCCTAAATCTTATGAGCTAAAACAACTCACATTGGTGATATTTTCATTGGGACATAGTTTTTATGTATGTATTAGGAATTTAAGGGACTTGGAGGGTTTGGTTCATTAGATTTTCTAATAGATGAGGTAGAATTCCCATAGGTAGGATCCAAAAATCCCTGGTCAGGTCAACGTCTTTTCATTGAAGGTTGGGTGTCTACTTAGCCCCAAAATTTGAATAGGAGGGTGAGATTATTGATTCCTGTATCCACAATCACTTGTAAGCCAGAGGGTATTGTAATAGGATAGGGCATACAGAGGGAACCCATCTTTGGCATCCACAGCCTCAGGAGGTAATTTAGTTTTTTTTCCTACGACTAGATATATTACCTTACAAATGGAGGACAGATTTTCGAGGAGGCAGGTTCATTTTTTTGGAGCTACTTTACTTTTGACCAGGAGTTCAAGTATTAACGGGATCCAATACCCTAATAGTGAAAGTTATTCTTTCTTTGTGGTTGATGATGCGGTTAAACTCCTGCATCAGTTAAACTCCAATAAGCAACTCTTAATTATCATTTTCTAACACAATAGCGGGGGCAGTAATTAGAAGCTTTCCTGATTGGAGAGGCAAGGCGGAATATGCCCCAAAATGCTTTAATCGCATTTTTCTGTATGTCCCATATTCAGCGTCACAAATCAAGTTGGGAGGCATTTTTTATTTCTGGATAAGTTGGGAGAGTAACATTAACTGGTGAGCCGGTATCAATTATCATCAAGACTTTAACCTTTTGAACGACTACCACTACTTGAATTACCAAAGATAAAAACTGAGAATTATTGGCCAATAAACTTTTTTTGTGGAGTTTTAGTGAAGTAAGTGAAAGATTTTGCCGCGGCCAAGCTTGGGGCCATTCAATGCTTTTAAAGGTTTTATCTGCCAGCGCTTTGGTATCCATAAAAGAACTGACCTCCAGAATTTGTTTGGGTAACTGACCAACATAAAATAGGAAGCTGAAGATCTTTATTTCCTTGTATAGAAAGAATAAGTTGACTTCTGCAGGCGCTGCTAACTCAAAGCATCCCGAGGTGCTGGGAATGGAATTAGAGCTAGTACAAGGGTCCTGAAGCACATTAATGTTGTCAGCATAGAATCCTCCATCCCTATACTGACTGATCCTTTGCCAACCTACGTTGGAAGATGCAACAAGTGTCTAAAGTATGGTTTTTTCTCTTACAAAAATTGCAGAATAATATGGAAGTAGGCGACTTGGGAGGGGTAACTGCTAAAACTTGGGGCTGAGGTTTGTTATAAAAATGAGGGGGCCCAGTGAGTTTGATTAGATTGGTCAGAATCTCCAAAATGGCTTCTTTGATATAGAGGAGAGACTTCCAGTTAGACTTCACCGCTTTAAGATATAGTAGAATATTAGACATATTTTTAAACGGCGAAAACAAAGCAGTGATAGTGTCATCTAAATTAAAACATTTTCTGTGACCATCGTTTGAGCCTCAAGGTAAAAATGGTGAGCAAACTCATTGATGCTTTCTCCCCAATTAAGGCTTATGCCCATAAAAGGTTGCTTCTGGTTGGATAATGTTAGGTCGCTCCCAAATTCCCAAAGCAATGTAATCCTGGCATCATTTCAAGTCTGGCAAAGCATGAGATGAGGTACCATATTTCGTTGAGCTATGCGACTAAGAAAGTTAGCTAGGTGCTTAAGCCGTTGGGTGTCAGTGGCTTCTTCCATAACACTTTTGTAACAAAAATAGGAAAAAGAAGATACTCTCTCTCTCCTGGGAATTACTTAACTTTAACAATGGCTTGAACGTGCCAGTGCGAGGTTAATGGTCAAATGACATGAATTGACAACAGAGGTGGGTTTTTACCTGAAGAGGAACTGCTATTTCTGGGAGATACGTGAGGGTGGAGAGCGTTCATCTGACTTTGTATGTCGTTGATATTTTGAATTATTGAATCACCTAATCATGGGTGGTACAAAGGGATGATTTGGTGGCAACAAGTGGGGTTAACTAGCAAATATCACCTTTTAGCTAAGTAGTTGCATCCCAAAGTTTGAGTTGGCATTGATTAATGTTGAGAATTCTTTGTTCAATACCACGTAACACAGTGGGTAATTTCGTCACAAAGTTAAATTATTCCTTATCCAGAGAAGGATCTAACGCCAAATCATTACTACTCATTGTATGATAGTTGCACTTTGAGCTCAGGGTAAACCTGTCAGGGAGCACAAGTTTTGTCAGGACTAAGGAGTTTAGACCACTTGTCCCTTTATTTTTTAGGCCAGGAAACCCAAAGTACCTGGGTGCCTGATTTATGTTCTTGTTTTCCTTGGCCAGTGCAGGAATCCAGCTTTTTTGATGCTCGCTGGTGCTAAGACGCTGCTGGATTCCTCAATAAGTTTATTAATAAAAAGGCTAAAACACTAATAAATGGAAAGTTGGTTTTTATAATTTTTATTAGTATCGCCATGCAGGGGAAAAATGAACCTCTCTTTATCCGCCCAGTCAGTATTTAAACTGTATCTAGGGTTGAAGGGAATTTAATGATAAATTTGGGTGGCTTGTTACCATCTAAATTAGGAAATATGGAATGTAGCCTATCAAAGCTCAGAATACTAGCTTTCACTTAGGCTGAACAATGGATGGGGAATTTTTTGGCTAAAACATACCCATGGGGTAACGATTTGATGAATTTTAGCCAATCCCCATTTGATAAATTTATTGCATCTTAGGGACCCCTTCCAAGCCTATAAAAGGGGGTGGTCCCCACATAGGTGTTTGCATGGACCTGGTTGTGACTGTGGGAGTACCATCCAATGGACGCCCCAGGGTCCACAACATGGTTGGAGAAATCCAACTGCTCAATCCCATGGTTATTGCCGGTGAAGTATTTGAAATCATGTTACCCTGATTTGCGGGGTTCCACTGTAAATTGGCAGAGACTTTTGGCCGATACAATCAGAAGGATGATTTAAATCCTTTGTATTCTTATTGCAAACTTGCAAATTGCCGAGAATTCCCCTTTTTAGCTGATTTTGACCCAAAACATTCTTATTTTGAGCTGGGAGGGCAATTGTATAACAGAGGGCAAATGTCCAAAAGCCAGAAAGTTTTTTCTCAGGTTAATGTTCCTGGAGTTGTAGAACCTAGCTGTTATTCCTTCCTTAATAAAATAGAGGTAGACCAATTTATCTTAAAATGGTATATGAGAGTAATCTTTATTTGCTTAGAATCAAAGTTATAAGGGAGATCAAGGGAGGTTACACAGTCAATCTCTAGTTATCCAAGCTAAGATCTATAGTTGGTACCAATTGGGGATTCTGCAGAAGGTTGGTCATCTTTTCAAGTAGGATATGCTTGCCACATGGATTGAATTTGAACCCTGAACTTAGGAGTTTCAGGCGAATAGTGTTTGACTGCATTAGTCAGTGATTGTATCTAGTATTAAAAAGGGCTTGAAATTAGTTGGGGATTATCCACATTATTAAGTGGGATTGAACTTTGTCAAAGATTAACCCTGATACTGGTTTCAGCTATTTTAGTGGACTTGGTTCTATTCTCATCTGACTCATGCAAATTGTTGATTTGTACATAGATCCCAACATCCACAATGACAGCAGTTGCGTGTTTACTCTGGTGGCTGATTATAAACCTGCCAGCGTGCAACCAGAGCCAACTTTTGCTCCACAAAAACTTACAATATCACTCACACAGTGGATGAGTTCTGGGTTTGCACCCTCACATGTGGAGGCTAAGGTTTCCAAGCCCCTTGCCACCCATATTTTTATGCAAAAATTACCTTAAGAAGATCTCTCAAGTGTGTGATGAATAATATCTTTTCTAATTGCCACAAAGAAGTTTGGCAGGAAAGCTCAGGTAAGGGCCCACAAGCAGGAGAAAGTAGTGGTAGTAAGATCTTTATCCCAATGGCTTGTAGAATAGTTGATAATATATCCTTAAAATATGGTAAGAATGATAGTAACACTTAATATTATTGTCTGTCCGCCAAAGAGGGCATACATAAGGCCACGGTCTTATCAAAATTTTTTAGTATGGTCCATTTTCCATCTTAGATCCAGATCTTTAAAAAACATTGTAAAGATGATTTTATAAATTCAAATTTATATAAATTTTCTAGGTTTTTACAAGATAATAGAAGACAATGTTACCCTATGTACCTACATTAGTCTGCATTTATACTAGGGAATGAGGGAAACGGGGGAACATATTCCCATGGAGTCCACAGGTGGTGAGATATCCATAAGTATTCTTGAGAATCTTGACCTCTGATGTTCTTAGCTAGGCCCATTATAGACCATTAATCAAGTAACTCTGACATTACGGAAACTTTCACACATTTATCTTTTTGCTTTAATTCATTCTTTAAGCTTTGCATTTTCATCCCTTTATTATCACAAACTTTTAAATTATATAACTTTTTACAAAGGCTTCTTGATTCTCTAAGTCAACATTTTAATCTGCACCCAACATTCCCTCTTTTAGCATAATTTAGTTGGCAGCTTCTGATTTGTTGAGCTTCCATTTTTTGTGGCTCTCAAAAATCTCCCATTCTTCAGAATTTAGGTTGGCGACCTCTTGTTTGCTGATCTACTGTTTGTCTTGTCCCTCAATATTCTCTCGCTCAGTGAAACTTAGGTTGGCATCCTTTGATTAGCCCAATCGTCATTTCTGATGATCCTTGCCTCCTCTGCTCTCAAGTTTGTTTAATTTATAGGCATCTGATTTAGCAGAATGACATTTTTAGGGATTTGCCCTTGTTTCCTATATTACTGATATTTTTAAATTACCTCAATCTTCACTGTAGGGAAGATCAGGGCTATGTGGTGGTTAGGCAGAGCTTTTACCATCACCCCCCAGAGGAGAGCCCCTGAACCCCCAGTATTCCTCAACCTTCTGGGGACAGTTAATATAGTTAATGGCTGTTTGCCAGGAGGATTCCTCTCTAAATGCTTACTAATTTGAACAGGTAACATCACTTTCAGGAGGAGATCTCAGTATTAGAATATCCTCCACCTTTACTCCGCCTCTTCTGGGTTTTCTGACTGTACTGTCTCCAGCCTGCTGGTACAGGGCCTTTGAATTTCTTTTTTTTTTTTAGCTGTGATACATGCAGAACTGGATGCACATGGGAACCTTCCAGGAACCCTAGGTCATATGCCACCTCATTCACCTGGAAGATGATCTTGTATGGCCCTAGGTTGATGGGCCAAAACTTTTGACACGCCAAGGGAATGAGTAGTGTTTGGGGTTGATCATCACATAATCCTCATCTTTGAGGGGCGGAGCATCAGAGAGGTGAACATCTACCACCCTCTTCTGGGCCTCAATGTCCTTCTTTAGGTTGTACTTCAGCATCATCAATTTACTTCATTTTGGTCTCTAAATCATCTGCTGCAGGGTTCGTTCAGCTAACGTGTCCCTCCCTCATCCGCAGATGGTACTTATGGTTTTCATAAAAGGGGGATGTTCCTGAAAACGAGTGCAACAGGTTGCTGTATGTGAACTGGTATTCTCAGCTAGTCTTTACATTATTCTTGTTGAGTAGTAAGGTAAAATTGTAGGTACTGTTTGAGGGTCTAATTGATCCTCTCCATTTGAATGTCAGATTGTAGATGGTATGAAGAGGAGCGGCATGGTTAAAGATTCAGATTTTTCAAGAGGTGGTCCCAGAACCTAAAGATTACTTAAGAACCACTGTCTAATATCTCATCCATGAGACCATGTCAGGAAAAGATCCCCCTCAGGAATATTCCCACTATGTCTTTTTTGTGACCTTAGAGGTACATGGGAAGAGCTACATGTACTTTATAAGTTAGTCTACTACCACCATTACTGCATCATAACCCTCAAATTTAGGAGCCCAATAATGAAGTCCAAATTTAAAGAGGTCCACAGCATTTATGCAATCTTCAGGG
Organism: Massospora cicadina; assembly: GCA_022478985.1. Taxonomy (NCBI): domain Eukaryota; kingdom Fungi; phylum Entomophthoromycota; class Entomophthoromycetes; order Entomophthorales; family Entomophthoraceae; genus Massospora; species Massospora cicadina. The sequence goes on along the minus strand of JAKSZP010013951.1, from coordinate 10,424 downwards.
GTTTCAGCTTCCCCACAAGTTTTATTCAGGAGGGTTTAGATCAGGCATAGGTAAGGCAGCACGCAGCATATCTTATTACAGTTCCTGATAGACCAATCCAGGAGTAGTTACAGTGTATCAGTTTGATTGTCTTTTTGATGCCAGGGTGTCCTGCAAAAGGGTGGTTTTGATGCAATTCCATGACCTCAATTTGAAGCTTAAGTGTTGCGACCCATATGTGGTCTAGGTGCAGGATGAAGCCTCCCTCCTCCTTGTAAACCTTATGGATATCAATGGGATCCCCTTCCTTGATCTCCTTTCTAACCTTGTCCCCAACTTTGGTATGTCGTTGGGATATCTTAATCATCTCTATTAACCCTTTCAATAATTTGACGCATTTATGCGTCCAACTAACGGAGGCTTATGTAAATCTAAAAACACATTGATGCATCTAAAAAATGAGGGCTATGAAAAATAAAAACGCATTACATAAACTTTATTCTTGAACGCATATATATAATTTTAGATTTACATAACCCTCATTTTTGGACGCAAATATGCGTTTTTAGATTTTATTAAGACCCATTTTTGGACACATATTTGCGGAAAATCGTTGAAATGGTTAGGTTAGAACGTTCTTCCTATATCGCCACAAACACCTGGGGAGAGAGAAGAGTAAGTGTTGTATGAGTTATGCTCTTCCTTTGCATATTCATTTTTGGGTCTCAGCTAAGTAGGCCTGGTAGTAAGTTGCTCTCCCTGTGCTTGTATTCTAACTTGAAATCATATGAGAAAGCTCTAGATGCAAGCATGCTTGTCTATATCTCATCCAATGGGAGCTCTTGTGCAACTCTATAGCCCTGTTTTGGTCCTGTTGTGAACTGGTAACATGCATACAACAGTTGATGCTGACATTCATCTATGGTGGCAACATTTAAGAGTTCCTTGTCATAAACAGGGTAGTTTTTACACTAGAAGCATCTTCATGAAAAGTATCATACCAAGTGCTCCAAACTTTCCTTGCCAGTTTTTAAAGGAACTGCTACAATGACAAAGTTGGAGGCGTCTGTCTCAACTATGACTGACCAAATGGCGTCAGGGTGTGCTAGAACTGGAATTGTGAGAAGGGCGTCCCTGATTGTCTAGAACGCCATGACTTCCTCCTCTCCTTATCAAAAAGGGACTTGACCAGTCAGCTGGGTAAGTGGGGCAGCTGTCTCTGATAGGATCTTGGTGAAACTTTTCAGGAAATTTACCACCCCTTAGAAAACTACACACCCCCATCTTGTCCGTGGGCGTCAACCACTTCAACGGTGTTAGTTTGTCCAGGCAGATAGACGTTCACTAGTTAAATTCTATGTTGCACAGAAAAGATAAAGAGCTTTCTAGAACTTACATAGAGGGCTTTAAATAGATATTTTCCTTATCCAGCTCCATGAGAACCTACCTGATGTCCTTATGTTGGCCTCTTGGGACTTAAAAATGCCAGATGTTATCCATTTATGCAACACATCATTGCTAATAAAATCTCCTAACGCATAGTTGATGGTCTGTTGTAAAACTGCTGGTGCATTCTTTAGTTTAAAATTTATAACCTAGTACTTATACAAACTTAGAGACACTAGAAAGCTGTTTATTGCTGATGTTCAAGTACAATCTATACTTGGTTGAAGGCATCCACCAGATCCAACTTTAAGAACACTTGGCTTCCCACAATCATCTGTGAGATGCTCGCCATCAGTGGGATGGGTTATGGGCACATTTCAGTTATGGCGTTTAGTTATTGGTAATCTATGTAGGGGCGGGGCTCACTGTTGTCTTTGGGAACCAGGAGTATGGGGGACACCACTGGGGATTTTTAACACACAATCATCCCTTGCTCCAAAATGTTTTTTCGTACTTGTACAGTGCTTCCTTATCCCTGGGTTCAAAGGGTACACTTGGCTTCTTTTAGGAATCCCAGAGAACCCAATTTAGATTTAGATGAGAATGCAAAGGGGCCATGTGGAGCGCAGGTGCGGTTCTCTTCCTCTTGAATAGATGTTTGTAGTCTCTTAACCCTTCTGTGCCTTTTACGTCTCCATTTCTGAGTGCACAGAGTTCATACTGGGCCTGATTCTTCCCAAGGTATAGAATTTATTGTCAATGGCTTCAGGTTTTTTGGGTGGAGCATCACCAAGCCCTCCTCAGAGTTAAAATTTGAGGAGTACTTGTGCCACCACACCACGTCCAATATGACAGGATGTGAAGCTTTCAGATGGCGCTGAAAGTTTCCCAGACGTGTCAAGGTCCCAGCTGTAGCTTTATCACTGACTTTATCTCCTTGCATTCTGAAAACTTGGTGGTATCTGCGAGATTAATGGTACCTTTTTCCTGCATTAATACTTGAAGTTTTGTAGCTAACTCCCAGTTCAAGTAGTTCTCTTCGCCCCAAGTTCAATAGTGCTTAAAGCTTCTCAATTGCGACTCTTTCCCTTTCTTCTTGTGCTTTAGAGAGAGCGGCACAAACAGATAAGAAGCACTATTTCCTATATCAAGAGAGAAGAAAGGCAAGTGGGGTCAAGCAGAGATTGTAGGCAGGGGCTTTCAAGCTGCTTTAGGTTGCTTGTACTGGGGCTTCGTTGCGTATAGCAGTTTCACTGGTGGATACCTGCACCTGTTGTCCCGCACGGGTGGAGACAGGCTCCAATTCCAGACATTGTATGCAGAATCTTCTGTGGTTCTTAAGAACATGGGTCTTGGCTTGGGCAAGGGCATATTGGCTTTCCACCTGGGATTCGACTAAGACTACCCCATCCAAGGTCGCCCCCAGGTGGGTGATGGCCAAAGCAGTGAGGATGTCCAGGCGTAGGTCTGTCAGAGCATCTTTGAAATCTGGGTGGTGGTCACTTTTATGGCTTTTGTTAAGTACACATGACATAATAGTGGGGACCAACCCCAAAGATAATGCTGGGAGCCTGGAGGCCCAAAAGGTGAAGCTACAGGGCCTCCCAGACCTGAAGCACACCCTAGACCAGCGCTGGGTAAGGGCAAAATATGCCCAGGTTGATCCCAGTGGGGTGCCAAGTGCCCAGCCCTGATGTTGGGCCAAGCGTTAAAACGAATTATCTACTAAATAAAGGTGGATGGTTCAGTTTGGTTAGTCAAGGAATGGGGATTTGAAACCCATTCTATATACAAAATAACGCGCTCAGGTCGAATCCAACTTCAGTTGATCACCTGAGTGAAGTCAGTTTCAGCCTATTCCATTAACTTGGATGGCAGTATTGCCCTATTGATGAGTCGCTGCTTGGGCCCAAAGCGGCATAACCCCAATTTCCCCATCTGAGCTTAAATACATTTTTCCTGACCAACATTCCTTGTTGGTCAACTTCCCAAATAAATCTTTACCCCATTTATGTTATTTTTAAATTTTATGATATTCCGATTGCTCCTGTGCGCAAACCTCTTAAAGGAGGTCTCACGCTCCGTTACCCTTGCCATTGCAAGTACCTTGCAGCTCTCCCCTCGTGCACCATTTTTCCGCCTAGGACCCCTCCAACCTGGGCCGCTTATTCCTGTTCTATATGTTCACCGCGTCATCTTTATAGGGGTTTTTTATTATAAAATTCGCTATTATATGCCTGAGTGGTTATTGCTCCAGCACCCTCTGCTGGGCTCTAATCTCGTTGGCACTAACAGCTAGTTCTCTAACGTTGGCCTGGTGCACCGCTCACTGCCACTCTGGGAACAGGAGAGTTATTGACACTCTCCTTACAGCTTCGGCTAGAGGCCAGAACAGCCAAGCGTATTCCATGATGGCCATTCTTTCTTGGCTGAGGGCCAAGAGCGCTGACCAGGAAGCATCATGAAAATTGTTTGGAGTGACGGCTCTTTCTACCAGTTGGACACATTAATCCAGAGAGGTTAAAGAGCCGTCTGAATTTCCAAGAGGTTTGTGAGTCAGACTGAAAGGTTCTTTTGGAGGTCAGCTTTCATCTGGGCAAACTTGAGTGAATCTGCCATGGTTTCCCTCGAGGACACAGTTAGATGGGCTCGCAATATGATGTGGGAGAATGTCCCATGCATCAAATCAGCTCATCTGGGGTCAATGCTTGTATAAACTCAGACGCGGTGTCAAAGAGGTAGATATGAGCACTGGGGTTCCCTCAGAATAGAAGAAAGTGGGTAGATTCCCTCAACAAAAACAGGATGGATAATATGATCATCAGGAGAGTGTTAGTGTGCTTGCACCTGGTAAGTTGGGATTTTTCATACCTCACAAATAAAAAGGAGATGAGTTTTAATAAATTTCATCAAATGTGATGGGCATTATTTTTTCTAAAGCACCACAAAGTAGTCTGGCAGGAAGGCCCAGGTAAGGGCCCACAAGCAGGAGAGCGCGGTGGTGGTCAGTTCCTTATACCATTTGCTTGTAGAACAGTTATAATATATCCTTGGAATATGGTAAGAAGGATACCAACACTTAGATTGTATGTCCACATGAGAGGCTGGACAGAGAGATGACGGCCTAATCAAAATCTGTTGTATAGTCCATTTTCCGTCCTAGATCCAGATAACCTTCAAAATCTTAATAGTGATGATTTTAAGATTTCAAATTACATTTGTTTTCTAGGGCTTTATTCTATATAAAAGAAGACAAAGTTTCCTTAAGAACTTTCTTGGTTTGAATTTATAGACTAGAATGAGGGAAATGGAGAGAAATATTTCCTATAAAGTCTGAGGGTGGCTGTCAGGCAAACAGCAGTTTAGAATTAGACTGGCCTGTCAGCCTAGGTGCTGGAGCAACCAAACAGCAAACAAGAATGCCAAATGCAATTCTGGTGGTATAATGGATATGAAACTAGAGAGGAGTTTCGCCAATAACTGCCAATGATACAGAATCTCATACAGGCACATAAAGAAATACCAGACAAATATGGCTATTAACCCCAAGGGGTGTGTGAGTGACAACGGAATGGGCGGTTTATTTTTCAACATAAAAAACTAAATTTGGGGAAAGGATTTTTTAATGGAAAATAAAGGAATAAAATCAACCAACAATTTTTCCAGTGTGATGCAACTGATTAAATAGTGGTCAATTGATGCGGGAACAAGCAAGGATCAGGTCCCTCAAGTTCAACCTAACTGGTAAATTATTTGGGGATGGGGGCAGATAAGCTCAATAGGAACTGACATCAAAGGATTTAGCGGCAGGCTGAGTTGCTTTTGGTTTGACTTCAAATGCCCAAACTGAGATTTGACTGCATTTCTGGAAGTTGGCACAATGGCGTCTGACCTGGTGGGTAACAGGAATCCCCCAGGGCCACCCAATGTAGGTGATGTCCCAATTGGTTGGGAATGGGTTCAGGATGCCCAACCCACCCATGCTCAGTCACTGGACATTCGTTCAGTCAAAAGTGCTACATTGGCTGCAACTCCTGATTTGCCAGATGGGAGCTGTACGTCAGGGATCATCCCCAACAATTTTGAGAGGGGGTTAATTTTGACAATCGCACTGCTGGGCAGATTGAGACTGTCAGCAATTCCAGCTGATAATTCAATCTTCCTCCCTTTTTGACTACGCGGATTCTGATTGTTGGGCTTGATTTCCCTCAGTTTTGGACCAATTGACTTTAATTCAGCAATCTCAGCACAGATTTCCTTAATCTAGCTAATGAGTTCAGCTAAGGTGAGTGAAGATACTGGGGGAGGAGTCCAAAGAGGTTAATCCATTACCCAGCGCCCATCTACCATGTGGATGAGGTCGCCCTGGGTGACGGGGGGCATGGCTGCCCTCTTCAGCCCTTTTTTTCTTGGAAATGGGAAGAGCGACTGATCTATGCACAGGGGACATTCCCCTGGACTTACAGTGGCAGGCTATCCATGGCTTGTCTCAATAAACTAAGCTTCTTATGTTCTAAGCTGGGCCCAATCTAGACCATCAATTGAGTACCACTGACATCACAGAAACTTTTTTGCATTTTTATGCTTTAATTAGTTCTTAAAGCTTGGTGTTTTTGTCCCATCCTTATTACAAACTTATTAGTTTAATTTATTTTTTTAATGTGGCTTTTGATTCGCTAAGCTGCCATTTATTCTGCTTTCAATATTACCTCTGTTGGCATAAATCAGGTTGAAAGCTCCTGATTTGCTGAGCTTCCATTTTCTTTGTCTCTTGACATTCTCCCGTTATGCAGAATTTAGGTTGAAAGCCTCTGATTCACTGAGCCGCCATTTGTCTTGGCCTTTAACATTATTTTACTCAGTGTAATTTAGTTGTCATCTTTTGATTAATTAATCACCTTTTCCGCTGGGACTTGCCTCTTTTACTCTTGAGTTTATTTAATTTAGTGACATATGATTTATCAGTATAACATCTTTAAGGGCTGTTGCCCTCATAGCCTATATTATCAATATTATTCATATTAGCTTTGATCTCTGCCATAGGGAAGATCAGGGCTATGTGGTGGTCATGAAGAGCCTTGACTGTCAGATGTGTGCCAAGAGTTGCTTCAGCTTTGGGGCAGATGCATGGGTTCTGACCACCCACCCCTCACGCCCAGCCATCCTAAAGGCCTTACCCATTAAAATCCAACTCACCACCTTCCTGGATTCTGCCCTTTGTGCCCCAACCCTCCAAAAGTGGCGCCAAGGATGATTTGACTGCCAAAACCAATTTTAAGAAAGCTCTTGTTTTTCAGCCATTTCCAGTTAAATCACCAAGTCCAATAAATCCACAACTTCAGGATGCGGATAATCATATTCATTAGCACAAGTTTGTGGTATCTCTTTTTGGCATTAAAATCTTTAAAAGCACACAAACATATGGTCACCAGTACAGATAAGGTCTTATAACAAAATGGGCTGTAACATTTTGTTATGTGATTGGTTGGATTGCCTATATAAAACTATGAGCAGCAGCTACCACATGGCTGTTAGAGATGTATTCTAAATCAAATGAATTAAATTGAGATCAGTCAGAATTTAGATGAAAGTGACTTAAGGATCATCTTATAAATAAAATAATATAGATATTTAAGTAAACGTTGCATAACTCCTCTTAAACAAATGGATCAAAACAATATCTAAAAGTATTACAAAGATCTTTTAATAAGTAGAACCAACACAGAATGGTTTTCCTTATTTTATTTAACTGAGGTAAGCCAACCAGGGGATGGACAATCCTGAACAAAAACTAAAAGTATAATAAAATAAAAATAACAATTCAAAACGAAACGTGCAAAATGGATGGATTGATTGTATTGTACCTAACAAAATATCCTACCAGGTGGGCAGCGAATACTGCTATCCCTCCATGGTGGACGGGGAGGGGGGATTGGGGGGCTCATCTTCAGCCGCATCCATCTCATTCCAGAGTAGGGTGCATGTTAAGGCAGATAGTAAGGGTATGGGGGTATCAGCGGCATGGGGTTTGATATCCTTGATAACTGGAACTTCCAAATAGTTGCCAGCCATCATTATACCAACAATGTATTTGCCCAAAGCTTCTTCAGCTTTGAGGCGGGCGTCTGGGAATTTAATGAGTGTGGCAATGTTGGTTCAGGTTATTTTAGCTTTCAGATTCTGTGCTACTGTTACCACGTTCTGGATGGCTTCAGTGACGTTTTTGTGTAAAGTTTTCATGTTGATCTTACTTTGTGGAGTAAGATTTATGGGGATGACGGGAGGTGGAATTCCTCCTGCAAGTGCAGCCACAGATTTGGCGGCAGCTTTGCAAAGGGTATGGCAATCTGGTTTGGCGGCTGCTTCTACTGCAAGCTGGTGGTCGCTGTAGAATGGTTTGGCGTTAGGTTGTGGGACATACTTCTGAGGTGGGAATTTTGCATCCCATTCTGCGTTACAGAGCGTCCCAAGTTGCAGCGTCAGTTCTTAAATGACATTAACTGATTCATCAATTTCAACCAATAATTCACATGGATTTTGGTTGAATTGGATTAGGAATCAGCATACGGTTGAGGCTTGTTTGATTCATTTGTGGATGCATGGGATCAAACTGGGATCCAATCTGATGTTTGGTTGGATAAATTATTTGTGGCATTGGGGCAAGGTGGGTGCTGTTTGGTGGCTGCAGGTGCAGCTGCAGCATCAGGCATTGGAGGAGGGCAAGGTAGGATTGTACCCCATGTCAGAGTTGATGTGGGGTGGGCGACAGGTTGGTGGGCGTCAGGCAAATTTTTGGCATTAGCAGAAGTTTTTGAGTATGAACATTTACATTTCAAGTGGTCTAACTTGAAACAGGATGGACAAATCGTCCATCTGCCCTCAACACGGGCCCAGAACGGATGGTCTGGGGCTGATGGGATGGTCGCATGAGGGGGAATTGCTAAAGAAATTTTCATAAATTCAGGGCTGACCATGGCATATGCTTGAGGCCCAGTGAGGCGTGTAGCCCCATTTGGGACCACAAATTGCAAGATGGGTTGGCGCCGTAGGCTGCCAAACCTTCCATCAGCTCCTGATGGAGCACTTTGGGGGGAGGTGGGTGGGCAAACCAGCAAACTGGACCACCAAGGTGATGTCCATTGGGAGCCAGGTCCGAGTTGTTGGGAGGGGAACATTATTAAAAATTAATGGTACTGTTGCCGCAGTGGCTGCATTGGCTTCACAGGGGAAGCTGAGATCAAAGTACCCCTTATAGGGGTGGAAGTCTATAAAACAGGCTGGTGTCATCACCACCTGAGCCATTTTGATAATGGCTTGGTCATCGTAGGGGAAGAATTTCCCATATTTGACCCTAAGGCTGAAATGCATGTTGTTCCAGGGGAGCACCAGGGGGCAGCGGGGCACCACTTGGGTTCAGGAGAGATGGGCATCAAGATCCTTGGGAGGAACGTATCATCCCAAGGGTTTGGAATGACTGGGCGAGCCAGTCTGAGCACGTTTTCCTGTCAGATGGAAAATGGAGGGGGGAGTTTTGCCGCTGCCCCATGCTGGGACAGTTGGCGGGGATAAGATGATATCAGAGCTAGACTTTGGTGTGCAATTAAATGTTTGCTTTTAGTTTACCAAAATTAATTTTTTTAGAAAGTTATTCCGAGCAGAGAGAGAGTTAGGGTGGTTTTTTCTTATCTTCCCATAGAAATTAAAATAAAAGTTACTTACAAGATTTTAAATGGTATATAGGACTTTAACCAGAATTAATATATCATTTTTAGATGAACAATCAGAGATTATTTGGTTTGACTAAAAGTCTAAATAATCTTATATAAGAGGGTGAAAGTTATTTCTTTGTTTCAATTGGTCCAATTATATTTTAAATTAATGGTGGTCATCTACCCTAATATTGATTTAAAGTATATAGATGAATTTTAATTTGTCTAATCTCATACTAAATTAATGATTATCTTTGGTAATACTAATTTATCTATTTTTAGTTAATATAATTGGTTCATTTACATACTAAACTTACTAATGTCCATCTATAATACTTGATTTATGATATTGTATTTAGTCAATTTGATTAATTTTAATCCTAAACTTACTAATGGCCATCTACAATACTATAGGCTTGTTGGATTTTCGCCGTGAGAGAAGCTTGCTGGTGCTAAATGACCTAAAATCCAACAATTGAGGATTTGAACCATGAAAATATTCAAGATATTTAAACTCAAAAAGTAGAAAAGTATGGGTTTATTGTGGTTTTATTAGGCGCCGCTGGGGATAAGAAAAAAAATGAACCCTCTTGATATCCAACCAGTCAGTATTTAAACTGTCTTGATGGTCAAAGGGAATAAATTCAGAACGGCTTGCTAAATTCTGAATAAAGAAATATGCAAATTCAGCCTATCAAAGCTTGGAAAACTCGCTTCACTTTAGCTGAATGATGGATGAGGAGTTAACACTTGGCAATATGTAGTCATGGGGTAATAAGTTAATAAATTTCAGCCAATCCCCTTTGGCTAAAATTATTTCACCTTGGGGGACCTCCGCCACGCCTATAAAAGGGGTGGTCCCTGCTTAGGTGTTTGAAAGGATTTGGACATGGCAGGGGGAGAAACCGCTGATGGACTCCCCAGGTTCCCTTTCATGGTCAGAGTAATCTGACTGTTTGATCTTGTGTTATTTGCCCTTGAAGTATTGGAAATAGTGTTACCCTAATTTGTGGGGATCCACCAAGAATTGGCCAGGGTCTTTTGGCCGATTTTTTCAGCATCTACCTCCAAACCACTCTTTTCTATACATCGGACAGTAATTTTTTGACATTACCCCCTTCAATAGGTGTAGGGGGTTAACAAGATTGCAAGAACTTCCCATGAACTTAATTAATAGTAATACCAGAAGGAAGGACTTAATGGAATACTCATCCCCTCATTTTTATGTGACTACAAATGGGCCTTCCCAGATAGAACTGAGCTTCTCACTTCTAGGAGTGATGCAGTTGTGGTTATACAACACCGAGTAGATACTTGAAAGGAAGGCAGAGGGGCCCAAAAATCATTAGA
>JAKSZP010013950.1:0-28841 GCA_022478985.1 Massospora cicadina | reverse complement strand
GGCCATCTTGGGCACTGGATCACCAGTATTTTTTATCTATTCAAAGCTTAATATGAAGATTAAGCTGAGGCCTGACTTGGAATACTCTCAAGAGTTTGGGACTTTGGGTCCAAACAACACTAGCGCTATTAGATCCTATTAACCTTACCCATTCAGACTGTGAAGCTCCTCCTGTCAGCTCTAATGTGGCTTTGGACAATAACGCTTATGATATGCTTATTGGTTCTCAATTTACGATTGAATATGACAGCAATATAAACATGAAAAAGGGTTATCTCTCATTACTCAATTATGAAGTTACACGGGTCTTTAACAATGAAGAACCCAATAAAAAATACGCATGCTTTCTTGAGTACCCTTCCTCCACTATATCTTTATTTTACACCACGTCCAGGCAAAATACAAAAAAGCTACCTGACGCTGTAAATGCTTAAGAGGATATTCCTTTTTATGCTTCATAAGAGATAGTAAATAAGTCTGATAAACAACGGATGATTGCCACCAAACTTACTCTACAAATCCCTCAAACTTGTTTGTTACACATAATTAGCATTGATAGAGTAACTTCTTTAAAGCCTTGGTATTAACTGGTCTAGATTTTTGAATTACACTTCTGATGGGGCAGGATTTTCCACAAAATCACACTGAGTGGATTTTTTAAAGAGCGATAGATTTAAATAAAATACAGGTTATAATTTGACCTAAAACTTATTATCAAAAGGATGGGATATTTATAGGCTTCAAAACGGCTTGTAATCTATCAGAGCTAATTAATCGCTGCGCAATTGAATCTTCAATCAATTGATTGGGATGAGATTGATCATTTGTAATAACCTTGATAGATTGAAATATATTATGCTCTCCTTCTGATGATGCTGGGGGAATTGATGGATTAGAATTTTTGGAGACAAGAGAATTTGGTGAAATCCCAACACTTCCTCCCTCAAGATTTGATTGCAGAGGAGGGTGGATTCTCAAAAACCTGGGATGAATATGATTTATCACTATACTGGTATCAAAATGAACAATCTAATACTCTAGTACTTTTCAATATATAGCTCAATAGGGACCAGACCAGTTGGATCCCAACTTCTCAGTTTGCCCACCAGGCCAAGAGTGATAGCACATAATGTAATACCCAATCTGGTATTCAGGTAAGGCAGGTTTATGTTGATTGCTTCTTTGAGTCTCTTTTTGAGTGGCTGCTTCAATCAATTTCATTGCTTGATCTTGAAGATGAATAATCTCATTGGCCAGATTCCTCATAATTAAATCAGAGTTTTATGGGATGCTTTCCTCAAGTATTGCCTGAACACTCAAAGGAACTGAAGGGTCCCGCCCATATATGCACTTAAAAGGTGACATCTTGATAATGCGATGATAGCTTATCTGATAAGCAAACAAGGAACTAGGCAAATAAAAGTTCCACCAAGTTGGATTAGTGGAGGCCACCTTTTTTAGTATTGAGACTAGAGTTCCATTGACTCATTCAATGGCCCCATATGTAGATGGATTGTATGGAATGACAAATCATTGAGCAGTGTTAAATAATTTAGATAACTTCTGTATAAGTTGCAAGGTGAAGTTAGTCCCATTATCCGACATAAGTGACCTTGGGACACTCATGTTAAAAAAATGATATGCTGGTATAGGAATAGCGCCGTAGTCTTACTTGAGGGGGTGGCAATGGAAATGGCCCCAACCCATTTAGTTAAATGGTTGACAACCATAATGATATACTGATGTCCATGCAATCCTCAAGGAAAAGGACCTACAACATTAATGCTGACCACCTCAAATGCTTTAGTTGGGGTAATAACTTGATGTTGATAAGAGGGTTGGTAGTTCCATGGCTTTTACAGAAAAGACACGAACTAAGGGTCTCTTGAATGAATTCAGTCATGTTGTTTCAATAGTATCATGTTTTCAACCATTCTTGAGTCTTCTTTAACCCTCTATAACTGACTTTTTTGTGACCTTTCATCAAAGCGTGGTATCTAGAGTTGGGATGCAGAAAGGGCAACCACTTGGATTTGACTTTCTTATACAAAGCTCCATCTTGAATCATAGTATCTTTGGTAATTGGTTTTCAAAAGGCTCAATCCTCTTCAGTCTTGATCCCACAACTCAGGCCATCTGATGAGATTATATAGGCTTTCTTCTTTTTCTAGTTTTAGGATCTGAATAGGCAATTGGGACAGACCATCAGCATTTTGATGTTGAGCGCCTGAACGATGAACAATGGAAAAATCGCAATTTTGCAACCTTAAAGCCCAACGGTCCAACCTCCCATCAGGATCCTTCATGTTCTGTAACCATCTTAAAGAAGAATGGTCGGTAATAACCATGAAGAAGTTACCATATAAGAAGAGACAGAAGTTCTTGATTGCTAGAATTATGGCCAAACACTCCCGCTCAGTCACACTATAATTCCTTTCAGCAAAAAAAATCTCTTTCTGCTAAGCATCACTTTTTGAAAATCAATTCAGCCTGAAATTTAGCTCCACTAAAGAAATTTACAAAAACTATTAGCAAATATGGCGAGAAAACCCCGCAAAAGAACCCGCAGGCTCTGCCAAACGAGCCAGCACCACCCCAAACGAAGCAACCCTCGGTTACCCACCTCAGGGTCAACCAGAATCACCCGCTCTCAAGCAGCGGCCATGAAAGCAGGCACCACCCCCCAACCTGGAGCTACTTCAACTAGCGCCAGTTCACCTGATCGCACTTCTGCAACCTGCACACCTAACAGCTCTGTGTGCGCTGCCTCCCACCCACCCGCTGGGCCCCCTCCAACCAAGGAGGCCATCACCCACGCTGTTTTAATGGCGTCTGCACAGTTAAATGCAACTCAGCCCATCCAGGCATTCACCTCCCCCATTGTGTCAGCTAATTCAGCCCCATCTATTATTGCTGACGCCGTGTTTCTGGCTCCCTCCATGAGGGGCGATACCCAGCTACCTGTCCCCAAACCCTCAGATGTAAGGTTGGATTAGCCGCACATTCTAGTTCACTAAGCACCAAATTGGGACAATCTACTCTTCCCAATGGGGATTTAAATGGTTCAGATTTTGGAACTTCACACCAGTTCCAATCTCACCAGTCCCATTTAAACCCCATAATTGGCACTTCTCAAGTCGGCACTTTATCTCCATATGCTGAAAATGACCAATTCACCAATCAGCCAGTGAGTTTTGCCCACAAAATCACAGCAAATACTCAGGCTGAATTTACCCAAATAGATTGGGATGGTGATGAAACATCGCCCTCCTCCCAATTGGCTGGAGTTAATTCCAATCTGGATGGGCCTCCCCAATTTAGTGAGGCCCAACAATTACCTGGCCCCCAAACCCTCAGATGTAAGGTTGGATTAGCCGCACATTCTGGTTCACTAAGCACCAAATTGGGACAATCTACTCTTCCCAATGGGGATTTAAATGGTTCAGATTTTGGAACTTCACACCAGTTCCAATCTCACCCGTCCCATTTAAACCCCATAATCGGCACTTCTCAAGTCAGCACTTTATCTCCATATGCTGAAAATGACCAATTCACCAATCAGCCAGTGAGTTTTTCCCACGATTTCACAGCAAATACTCGGGCTGAATTTACTCAAATAGATTGGGATGGTGATTAAACATCGCCCTCCTCCCAATTAACTGAAGTTAATTCCAATCTGGATGGGACTCCCCAATTTAGCGAGGCCCAACAATCCGCCCCTCAATTTAGTATAACGCCAGCAACTGCTGTAACATTCCAGCAACAAGGGAACTCCACAAACTTGTCCAAACCACCAGCTCACACTCAACCTGCGATTGCAGCCCAAAGCAAACACAAACGTACCAAAGGAGCCACTGGGGCGTGGCAAAAACCTCTGGCACCAACGCTACCCAAAGCTGATCCCCGTGAAGTGGCGTTTATTGCTGATGTTAAGAAGAAATGGGCCAAAACTAGAGCGCAAAAAGCTCTACCTCGCTCAACCCTCTCCCACGCAATTCGCCTTTATTATGGGCATAACCCTGTTGAATTCTATACAGAGGATTACTTCTCCTTCTTTGCAGCGATTGCGGAGACATTCCTAATTAACACCAACATCCATGAATCAGTGGAGGGCCACTACATCGATGTGGGCTTCACTGAAGCTGCCCTTGCTGACCATGCTGCCACCCTCCAGGTCATTATTCCGCGTGGATCTCTTAGCATCTCCCGCACACGCTCTCACCTGGAGAAAAATTCATGGGTTACTTTTTCCAACCTACCAACGACTGTTGAACCTGAGTCTCTTAAACTGGCGCTTCATCGTGGTTTAATGGAGTTTGGGTCTGTTCTTTCAGTGGACTTTAGCGTTCCCTCTTACTATGCTCCCACTCAAAGAGCTTGCACTGCTAGGGCGTCGTTCATCCCCTCCCCTACTGTATCCCGCAACATTGAGGTTATTCCTTGTGTGGAGGTAGTTGGGGCATGCCCTGAGATCTTTTTTGTCGACCCTGATCAGGCGCGCCTCCGGTGTTCATGGTGTAACGCCCTTGGACACTTGTATAGTGGCTGCACAGCTCGAAAAAAAGCCCTCTTAGCCACCACCCAGGGGCCTAAACCAGGCCAAAAACGATCCCACGTGGCCTCAGCAGCAATCCCACAACCCACACAATGGGTTCCCGTTCAAGACCTGCCCCTGAGGCCTTACGCCTAGCAGTTGAAACAGCTAACCCCACTATTGGTATGGGATACCTTCGCGCTCATGCCCCCCTTCCAGTGGGCACCCCCTCCAATCTCCCAGAGTCAACTCCCTCTCTCACCAAGCGCAAGGCATCTCCCACAGGGTGCCCCTCGTCAGCCACCCCCACTCAGGGCTCCGCGGCACCCCCACCAACCTCCACCAGCGATTTATTGCATCAACCCTCAGCTCCCAATGGAGCTATGCCCACCAGCATGGACTGGCAACCCGCGGCCTGCGGTAGAAGTGCCACCTCAAAGAGTCCTACCCCAACCCCACAGTCAATTTCACGCGGATCCTTTGCAGTGTTGGAGGAAGTGAATATGGACTCAGACTCATCAAATGGGGACACCGCGGAGGTCACCATTCAGCACCCTCAGGTCCTTCCCCTGCAACGGAGCAGTTGCAGTATCCTAGGCTGGCTTACTGGGTCCTCCGCCCCCCCACCCTCTCCTTCCCCTCAGAACCCTCGACGCTCCTCACGGATTGCAGCTAATAGTCAAGCTAAAGGACTCAAAACTAGCCGCCTCACAGCAGCAGGTTTAAGCGCTGGCAACCCCCTAGGATATGGAGGGGAACAGCTATGAGTCCCCATGGCAGCACCCTGGCCCTGCAATCCATCAACGCAAATGGGTTGCGGGACTTTAAGCGGAGAGACCGCCTCCTCCGCAACTTCAGGTCAGCACAAATTGACATCGCTGCTGTCCAGGAGCCCCATATTCTCCCCCACGAACAATCTGCATGGAATGAACAGTTTGGAGGCAACTCCTTCTGGACAAACCATGCCGCCCTTATTGTTTTGAATCCTCAGGTTAAAACCCATTCTTTTTCACAATCTCTAAGTGGCCGCCTCATACTGGCCAAACTCACCACTCCTGACTTCTCCTTCTTCGCTGCAAGCATCTACCTGCCTAATGCAGGTCAGGAGCAAAATCGGCTCTTGGAAGAGCTTGTCCAACTCAATCTTCCACGGAATAAAGTCCTCTTAGGAGATTTCAACACAACCATAAGTAGCGTCCGTGACTCTTACCCCCCTGCAGCAAAGGAACGCCCTGGATCAAGTCGCCTCCAGGATTTCCTTCGCCTGAGTGGCTTTATAGATGCGCTTCCACCCTCCGCGTCTGGCCTAGGCTGCATGACTAGGATCCAGTATGATGGAGGAGCTTTCCAGTCAGCGTCACGCATAGATATGGCACTGATTGGCCCCCTGCTAATTGGCTGCGTCTCCTCCCCATCTCTCGTGACAACCATCTGAGTGATCACAGGTCACTCACCGTTGGCCTCACCACCACACTTAGACCGTCGCGTAGGTTCTGGCCTAAGGTTGCCCCAGCTCTTCTCAACAACCCCTTCACTAAGGAGAAGCTGTCTATGACCATCCGGGAGACTCTCACCTCCCCCCACCCACCTGCTTGACCACAAGGCTAGATGGGCGGTGACCAAGGAGGGCATCACCCGCGTTGCTTACAACTGTGCCAAAGCCCAGATGACTGCAGCTCGCGCCAGAGTCAAAAGGGCGGAAGCTAGAATAAGACATCTGGAGCGAAACTGCCAGCCTTCGCCCTCTCCCAGATGGTTGGAAGACTGGGAAGCGACACAGGAAGCACTCCGCTTGGAACTCACACTGCAGGAAGAATGGGCAGCAAACTTTACAACATCTCATTACTATGCTCAATGGGAACGCCCCACCCGCTTCTTCTTTCAGAAACAGAAAGCCCGGTCAACAGCACAGGATATTACTGCACTGAAGATTGGCACTACAACCACTTCGGATAAGGAGAAAATCATGCAGGAACTACACCGCTTCTACTCCAGCCTCTTCCATGCCACCCAGGTGGACCCATCGGACATCCAAGACTTCCTGTGGCGGGCTCCAGAGCCGCCCATTGACCCACGGGCTAATGAGGCTCTACTGGCGCCTATTTCTATCCAGGAGGTGATGGAAACCCTTCTGAACTCCCCACGGATAAAGCCACAGGCCCAGACGGAATACTCTTCGAGGTGTACCTTCTGGAACCTGCAGTGATAGCCAGAACCCTCCGCGACCTCTTCGCTGCACTCTTAATGAATGGCGAGGTCCTCCCCGACTCCAGAGGCTCAATCACGACCCTCATTCACAAGAAGTCAGACCGTGAGAACCTGGTGAAATTGGCGCCCCATAGCGTTGATCAATACAGACCACAAGCTCTTCACGAAGCTTCTGGCCAACTGCATCACCAAATGGGTGTCACCTCGCCTCTCCCCATCCCAGCACGGTTTTATTCCGAGGAAGGTCGTTATGGGACAACTATAATGACCTTCACGTGACTTTGACTGCTAACTCTCGTAAGGTGAATGGCTTTGTGGCTCTCCTGGATATGGAGAAAGAATATGATCGGGTAGCCTGAAAGTATATTGATGCTTCCCTGGCCCGCTCCCATCTCCCCCCCACAGCTAGGCGCTGGATATCAGCGCTCTATGACCAGCTCCACACCAGAGTCCTGGCGCCAATGGGTTTTACAGTGGCAGTACCAGTTGGACAAGGTCTCCGGCAAGGGGACCCCCTGAGCCCTATCCTTTTTAACATCACCCTTGACCCCCTCTTGGCCTCCTTACAGGACAAGCTGACAGGGATTCTGGTCCCAGGTAAAGCCCCCACACGCACCATAGCAACTGCAGATGACACTGCCATTGCATTTGGCTGCCCTGGGGATGTTGCCCTCGCTGCTGTGACCATTGAGAGGTACACCAAGGCGTCCAACGCCATGGTCAACACCTCCAAGACAACAGTTGTACAGGTCGGCTCCCCCACCTTCCCCCACCATTTGGTATTGAACCTGTGCGCGGTACCTTCCGTCACCTGGGCGTTCTCACCAACCAACAAGGAGTTGCGCTAAAAGACAATGAGGACTTGCTCCTCGCAGCAGTTAACTCCAGGATTGCCAGCTGGAACCGGTGGCACATCACCCCCAAGGGTCAAGCTCTGATGGCCAATGTGTTCCTCCTCTCCAAAGTCTGGTTCCTAGCGCACGTCTGCCCATTCACAGATGCCTTTTATACGCGGCTCAATGTACTCCTCCGCTGTTGGATCTGGGGCTCAAACCATCCACCAATGGCCCTCTCAACCATTACCCGACCCTGCAATGAAGGGGGCCTAGGGCTTCTGGACACGCGATCCCACGCCACCACAATCTTCCTGAAGTTCCTATGGCCGATTGTCTGCTGGGACGCGACCCCCATGCCCCAATGGGCGCCCGCCCTCCGTCAGTCAGTGTCAGCAGCTCTGGGTCTTCCTAGAGCATCTCTGACCTCATTAGGGGAGTGGCTCACAAACCACTCAGGCCATCGCCTGAAACCATCCTCATCCCCCTACTGGAACCAGGCTCTCCTTTCCCTGAAACGAGTAGGCGCGCGGATCCACCATGCCTTCCCATACAGAAGGGAAGGCCCTGGCCTCAGCCCCCATCGCCATGCAATTGTGCACAATGGACAAGTTGTCACAACTCGCCTCAACCCCCAAGATCGTCCTCCCATCAGCACAAGACTCCTTGAGCTCCTCCCTCCCTCCGTGAGATTTGACCTTAAGGAATTGTGGAAGGACGTCTATCACCCCATCCTGTCAGCAAGGTGTCCAACACCTTATGGAGGGTGCAACACTGTTCATACAGGACAGGGGACCGGACTTGCCCTACCTTCCAGCACCAAAGCTGCCCCTGCTGTGCGGAGCCTATTGACTCCCAACTCCATCGTTTTTTCACCTGTCCAGGTGTCACCGCATTTTGGCCAAAGGCCCGCGCGCTCCTCCATGCTCAGCCCTGGTCTGGACACTCTGTGCAAGACCTCATGTTTGAGCAAGCATTACCTGGTTGCCACCAACCCCTCCGTGTCCTCGCTTATGCCACAGCCATCTGGACCATCCATAACTCCTTCCTTCGTGCTGCCTTTGACCATCAGGTGTGGACCCTTCCACACATGATCACCCACTTTCAGGTACACTTTGAGATGGCCCTGAAGGTCTGCACTATGTCGCCAACCCTCCCCCGCTCATTTGTCACTGCAGCACGGCTCTGGCATGCAAACCCCTCTCTTTCTCGATGCCTCCTCCCTCCCCTTACCTCGCCTTAGGCTCTTGGGGCCCAGGCGTAATTCAATAAACATCAATGAATCCCCCCCTCGGGTTGGGACCATCTAGTACTAAAAAAATAATTCCGTTCAGCTTTGGACAAGTTTTTATAGAAAGCGATGGTATGATCATTCTTCTCTTGACACATTGGGATAAGATAGCCCCAATAGCGACATTGCTTTAATCTGTGTGTAAGAAGAAAGGCTTTATCAAATTGAGGAGAAATTAAAACAGGTGCCTTGGTCAAGGCAGTTCACAGATAATTGAATGACTGTTCCTGAGCTGAATCTCGATCAAAGGGCACTCCTTTTTGCAACAGGTGGAATAATGGTTCAGCCATATCAAAAAATTTGGGCATAAATTGCCAGTAATACCCAACCATGCCGAGAAAGACTTGAATATCCCACAGAGAGGTTGGAGGAGGCATTTTTTGGATGGCTTAAATTTTGTCTGAGAGGGGTTGAATCCCTTTAGCTGAGACCTGATATCCAAAAAATTCCATTTCATTTTTTGAAAGAATGAACATTTGGAGGGTTTGTGTTTTAAGGAAGAGCTCCAAATTAGTCTAAAACTTCTTTTAGATGGTCCAAATGTTCGGTAATTGTTTTGGAAAACACTGTTATATCATCCAGATATACCAGAACACAGGAGAGCTTTAAGTCTCGTAACATACTTTCCATGGCTCTTAAAGTTGCTGGGGCATTGCTTAGTCCTTGGGGCATATGTTTTGGTTCAAAGAATTCTTCATTCGATATCAGGGAAGACTTAGCACGGTATTCTGGGGATAGCTCAATTTGCCAGTATCCACTGGCTAGGTCCATGGCCGAAAGATAAGTTGATCTAGCCAACAACCTAAGGGAATCAATGATCCAAGGTAAGGGTTAACAATATCATCAAGTAATAGTGTTGAGTCTGCGTTAATCCATATCCACTTGGAGGGAACCATCCTTTTTCTTAATTAAAAGCAACGGGGAAGCCCAAGATCTGTTGGAGGGTTTCAATAGTCCAGCCTCCAATAGTTGATGCAACTCCTTGTTAACCTGCGCTTCTTCCACTTTAGACTTATGATAGGGCTTTGCACGAATAGGAAGGTGATCGCCAGTTTCAATGGAGTGCATTACTATTTTTTATCTTTCCAAAATCGCAAGTTTGCTTAGCAAAAATGTTTGAGTACTCATCTAACAATTGAAGCACTTGTTTCTCCTGTTCACTAGAGAGAGTGTTTTATAATAGCAGGCCCCACAGTAAAAATCCTGATCACTTTCCAACCCAAAATCTTATAAGCTTCCAAATGGCTTAACATCATAAATCCAGGATAAGGGCAGTAACTTGACATAAGCAATAGGATGCTCTCAATCTACCAATTTTGGCTCACTGGTAAGGTTCGCCAGTGATACAGATAATGATCCTGAATAATCATAATCCAATACTCTAAGAAAAGGCAAGAGTTCTTTAGCAGAAGGGTTGAAAATGCCTTGGTCTTGTAAAAAATGTCCTTTGGGGATCGAAAAATGCAAAGAAGTATTAACAATTACCTGTGATTTTGGCGGAATAACTAAGTTTTTTTAGGGGAAAATATGCATCCCCTCTTCAATATCTGCCAATGTAGGAGGTAATCTTATGTGAGAGTCTCCAACGTGATATTGAAGGGAATAAGACCTTTTAATTATTCTAGCAGACATAACTGACGTCATGTAGGAGCATGTTTGGATAAAAGTAAGGGAACACTTACCACAAGAGAAATAACAAAGAGTCAGGGTAATTAATTCCATCGATTTCTTGTAAAAATTGAGTCCCCAAACGTAGGTCATAACTCAAGTTATCAAGTATGATGGTAGGGATTGTAAAAGTTAATTTCCCAACTTTCAGGGGAAAGGACAAAAAAGCTCCAATTGACTGAGTACTCTGGGGTCCAGCTGTGCTATATTCTTCAAAGTGAGAAATATCAGGTGTTAATTTGATATGCTTGATAAAATTTGATGAGTTAACATTCACTGGAGATCCTGTATCTATGATAGCTTTGGCATTGACTTGATTCACTGGGAAGTCAATACAAGTAATGGTGCTTCTGAACTGAGAGGATAAAGCCAACAAGGAGGGAAAAGAATAAGAAGAATATTTGATTTTATTATACTTGACAGGGCTTTTATGTTCTTGCTGTGCACTCATATCATTATCAAGGTGGAGAATCTTAATGGTTTATCCCTTTTCTTCTTCTCATCCACTTTTTTTAAAACAACGGTCCTCAGTATGAAAATATCAATGACAGTAGTTACACTGGGTAGCCCTAGCATTCTCAGGCATAGTGTGAAATTTAGGGCGACTAGGTCTAGAAGACTCATAAATTTGGGGTTTTTCAGAGAAGTGAGGAGGCAATTCCAATAAGGCCTCTTTAATGTCCAAGATACTTCAAGAATTTTTTTACATTGATTAGATAAACTTGCATTTGCGTTCTGGAAGAAAAAGCTAACATAATTGCCAAAATTGCATCATCCAAATTCAACTGACCACAGGCTACTAGAGTCTGAGCTTCCCAATAGAACCAATGTGCAAAGTCTTTGATAGATTCATTTTGGTTGGGTTGTATACCCATAAGAGCCTGTTTTTGAGAGGATAGAGTTTTCTCACTCCCAAATTCTTTGATTAACGCTTCTTTAACCTGAGATCAAGTAGTGCAAGTCATCAAGTGGGGTACCATGATATCCTGAGCCAAACGTGTAAGGCAATTTGACAAATAATTTATCATTTGGTGATCTGTGGCCTCACCTAAAGCCTTTTCATAAAGATAGAGGAAGGAGATAATGCTGCCTTCCCACAGGGAGTACTTGTCCTTGAATACTGGTATGAAACTCATGCAGGAATTAGTGGTAAATACATGAACTCCAGGTTGTTCCAATTGAGTGAAAACATAAGAGTTGGAGTCCAACGCTTGGGAAGAAAATTGAGGATAAGGACCAGTGGCTTCGGTATGAATTTCACTAATCTGAAGATTCAGATTAGCATGCCCCACTTTCTACTCTAAATGGTGAGATAGCTCGAAAATCTGTTCCTGCTGGGCATTGTACTTAAGCTCCAGCGTCTCAATCTTTGTTTGGAGCATTTCTCTTTTAGATTCACAAGCATGTAGCATAATATTGGTGTCCTTTGCCCATTTACTCAGATTGATCAACTCATCAGATAAAGACTGAAGTGATAAGAAGGGATTGATTGGTACCCCATTGAGTGTTAAGTTACATTCCTTGGCCAATTTATAGAATTGTTCATGCAAGCGGTCCATCATGCTCAAGAGAGAGTCAATTTGTTGGGGGGATCCTGAATGGCCATCAGCACCTGGAGGTCCCCAAGGTCCTTCCACGCCTGGAAGTCCACGAGGCCCTACATTCCTGGGGGGTCCACAAGGTCCATCAGCACTGGGAGGTCCCCATGGTCCTTCACCCCCAGGTGGGCCACGAGGTCCTTCAAACCCCAAAGGGCCCATAGTTCCAGTGGTTTTCTCTACCTCATTGACTCAAAATTGAATTCCTGAGTACAACTGCTCCAATTGAATGAGACAGGCTCTAATTTCCTCCTCCATCAATTGACTACACTCAGAGAGTTGGGAAATACTCTCTCTCCATTCTCTCTGAATCTCCTGAACTCGCTTTGTGAACAGTACATCAACAAAACTGAACATCCCAATGTCAAGCTAAATAAGCTGTTGATGTGTTTCGTTGAGAATGACTCAATAGCTAATGATGGCATCACAATTATCTTGCTAAACTCAGAGGCAGACTTGAAAAAATCTGGAAACATGATTATTCAAGGACTGAAGTCCTTCTATTAAATTGCATCCCCTGATGGTTCATTCCCACTACTAGTAATAAATGGTATAAGGTAGGGTGTATGAGCTGGTGCAAGTATTTCTCGGGGCCAATTCTTGGCATTTGGGAGGTTTACAACACTTCCCATAAAATAGAGGGTACAGCATTAGATTGAGATTGGATAGAATGGATTCCAAGGATTAAGGCCCCTTAAAGCAGTTATCCAATAATCTTTTGTAAACCCTCAGGCGGTATTTGAAGGTCTGAGGTAAAGCTTAAGTTAGAACCATAAAGTTCCAAGTTGGCACAAAATTCCAACGTGGAGGGTAATCTTGGGAATTGGGTTTCAGCTAAACGGACCCATCATAATATACTGCCTTGCTAATGGTCTTGAGCTTCTTCAGGCGAAAAGTGAGAATCCATGGTGGTGATTGACGTTTTCACTGGTGCATAACTCAGAGTGCCCCTGTAGTGAGCACCAGTCTGGAAGTTTTGAATTATACTTCTGATGGGGCAGGTTTTTTCTTAAATTTACACTGAGTGGATTCTCCAAAAAGTGCTAGATTTAAATAAAAATACAGGTTATAATTCAACCTAAATTTTATTATCAAAAGGATGGGATATTTATAGGCTTCAAAACAGCTTGTAATCTATCAGAGCTAATTAATTTCTGCGCGATCATATCATCAAACAAAACTATTGGGATGAGATTAATCATTCATATTAACCTTGTTAGATTGAAATATATTATTCTCTCCTTCTGATGATGCCGGGGGAATTGATGGAGTAGAATTTTTGGAGACAAGAGAATTAGGTGAAATCCTGACACCTGATATACTAGACTCAGCCTTCCAGTGACCCATCAATATTTTATTGGGAAATCTCACCACTAAAGACATCATTTAGTAAAATTTATCAGGAGATAGGGTAAGGTCTTCTAATTTTTCTTTGTGAATATTGACAGGGTTCACTTTATCAGTTTTATGCAGATATGGCTTACCCACGGATCAATTTGTATATGCCGCGACTAATGTTTATATCTCAGATGAACTAACCCCAGGTGAGCTTGAAAATTTTCATTCCTTATTAAATACCTATAGTTATACTTTCTCCAAATACAACACTGATTACGGACACATAAAGGATTGAAGACACACCATTGAAGTTAGTGATGTCATTCCTATCCGATCCAAACCCTACCATAAGTCAAAAGTTGAATAGCAACAAATGAGGATAGAGCTTAAACAGCTTCTAGATGCTGTGTTACTCATGCCATCCCAAAGCCCTTGGGCGTCCCTTCTATTGCTCATCAAAAGAAAAAGTGGAGGTCATTGGGTAGTTATGGACTACCAAAAGTTAAACAACCTCACTAAGAAAGAAAGCTACCCTATCCACGCATTGATGATGCTCTCACACAACTCTCTGGCTCAAAATTACTTCTGGCCTTGGACTTGGCCAGCAGATACTGGCAAATGAACCTTTCTCACCAAGATTTGAGTTTTTGTGCTTTCATTTGCAGTGAAGGCTTATTTCAGCTTACCCGCCTACCACAAGGGTTGTGTAATGCTCCTGAATCATTCCAATGAGCGATGGATCACATCTTGTGGGATCATAAACTAAGCTGTGTGATTGTCTATCTTAATGACATCCCAGTATTTTCTAAAACTTTCACTGACCATCTCACTCATCTAAAAAAGTCTTTCAACGCCTGCGGCATCTAAAATCAAGTTGAAATCTATAAAATGCACTTTCTTCCAAAAAATATTATATTTACTTGGACATGCTGATTCACAAGAAGGTTTTCACATTTGAAAGATAATGTTGAAGCAATATTGAAAATGCCTCCCCCTAAAAATCTATGAGATATCCAGGTCTTTCTGGGTATGATAGGACATTACCATTAATTTATCCCCAAGTTCGCCCATCTCAGTGAGACCCTCATCCAACTGTTGGTAAAAAATACCCCTTTCTCTTGGGGTGCTGAACAAAAGATCAGATTAAGACATTAAAGAATTTGCTACAAAAACGCCCTATCCTACGCCATTTCAGGTTATGTTAGACCTTTTAATTTGTTTACCAAGGACTTTGCCTAAGCCGTTGGGCAATCTTAGCTCAGTTGGATGAAAACGGCATAGTCATCTAGTTTCATACTTCAGTAAGATTCTATTAAAGACTTAATGAAAGTATAGCGTTACAGAAAATGAGTTTATTGCTGTCTTACTCACTGTGAAACAATACAGCCTTATCTTATATGGGCTGACTTTATTGTGGTTACTGACCACGCCTCTCTAAAATGGTTACAAAATATGAAGTAATCCACTGGACGTTAGGCACGTTGGTCCTTGAAGCTGGAACATTATTATATGAAGATTTAACACCAAGCTGAAACTTGTCATAGGAATTTTGATGGGTTGACTCAGCTGCCTATCCTTCACTTAGACAGTAGTGAATTGGAGAAGTTACATGATCTCCTTATGTCACCAGATGCCTGGGATGATGAGGATGAACCCATTCAGAAAATTTTAGCAATACGCTTCTGCAATACCAAGGTGGAGAGCGGGAAGTTATACTAAAAGGTAGGGCCAATTTGATGCCTTATCATTGACCTTCAAAAACTGAGTACTGGCAATCATGGATGTCCACTATACACTTGGGCATGATGGAGTGAGAAAAACGCATGAATGGACAAAGGTTGATACTAAAAGGAGGGCATCATGGAATCCATCATTGAATTCCTGGGTGCATGATTAGCCTGTAAAAAGCAATCCCGCTTCAAGACCAAATATCAATACCAACCCACTACGCCTCAACAACCCTTCCACACGATAAGTTTAGATGTGGTAGGTCCCCTACCCCAGAATTCTAGTGGTAATCTCTACATACTAGTGGGAATTGATAACTTTACTAGATAAATTAACGCTGTGGCTTTCCCAGCCCAAACTGCCAAAGCTACTGCCACTTTTTTTACATTAAAATATTTTCACACGCCATAGTTGCCCCCAGATTCTTCTTTGTAATAACAGTAAAAATTCACTTCTAGATTGTTCATGATCTTGGCTACCTCCATGGGAGCTCAACAACTTTTCTTAGCCCCATATAACCATTTTACAAATGGTATCATAGAAATAGAAAATGGAACTTTGGTGTCTATATTGCAAAGCATGGCCACTTCTGACCCCTTCACTGTAATCGGTTCTTTCTTAGTGGCCTTATGGTATACTGTATCAGATATCATACAATCCTTAAAATGTCTCCTTTCCGCATCTTGTATGGATGAGAGCCTGGGGTTTCTGCTTTCTTAGTCAAAGCTGTCTTCTCCGCCAGGACTGATGATTTTGAAAAGGTAATGAGGAAGTTGGCATAAAACATCATCCAGTACAGGCTGATGCCATGACTAATTTAGCCAAAACCATCACCAAAGAGTGTCAAGCAGCTAATGATCTCAGACCACCTCTGCTCTCAGTTCAAATATCTGACTTGGTTATATTATTATAATTGCATTACATTCTGAAGTAAAAACTATGGTCAATTTGGGAAAGACCATTTGTTGTCACTTACAAGAGAGGTGATGAATATTCCATCAAATCTCTTCTCTGGGGTTAATATCAACCAGGTACATGAATGGTTTACGTCCTTATTCTCCCCCCACCATTCTTAAAGGGTGATGTCAAAAATTGGATGTTTTACTAGTTGGTAAGACCTCAGTGAAGATTTAGTCCAATTTTAATAATCTTTCATCAAATAATCAGCGGAATGGTTCTTATTGGAATAATCCTTCTTCTCCTAACTTTCGGTCAAATAGTTGGTATGTTGTTAATCCATTTACGCTGAACCCCTGGCGGAGTAGGCCAACTCTTTTGGCTGTCTTCCCAAGCATTAACTCGAATCAGTGCTTCCACCTAAATAAATATCACCCCTTTTATAGACCTTAGGGGGTTTCAAGGGATGAAGACATTTTACCAGCAAATATTCACTAGGACTTTTGGTAACTGTCTGAGGTGAAAATAATTTCAAAATAAATTATTGGCTAAATTATGCTAAAACTCTACCTAATGGATATGTCATTCCCCCTTTGGACCCAATATCTATAATCATGCCATACCACGATGAAAAGTGTTAAGTGCTGATAGGCTCAGTTGTCATTTAGCCAAATTGAGTTCCCTCCACCTATCATTAAATCCCTCTCATCCCACTATAAGCCCCTAAGTATCTAAATAATGGGAGGCGTTATCTAAAAAATTGTCTATTGTTTTACTACGCCCAAGTTTTATTCTCATTCCCAACTTATTATTATATATACATTACGATTTAAAGTTGCTCTGAAAGAGTAAAGTAGCAGTTAAGAGTTTTAATACTTCTGCAACTGGTTTAGTTTTGACATCCTAGCACAACCAGCACCAGAGAGCTAAAAAGTTGATCGGATTCCACCAATGAGAAGGTGTAACACTTAGTTATGGATTAAATTGAGACAAATCTCCAGTGTGGTCACTATTGGCCTTGTGAAGGATGGTTTGACAGAAGCAGCGGTCGCTGTGGCAGGGATAGCAGTAGCTGTGCTAGGAATGGCTAGGATAGGTACAGTGGTCAAAATATCAGGTGTATAATCTACCACTGGCTCCATGTTGTCCTTAGGGGTCGGAATCTAATAGAGGATCCCAGCCATAACTTTGGCTATACTTACAAGTGGCATTTTAACGTCTTGATGTGTTGATTTTTTAAACTAATAAAGTGGTGCTGTTCTGCCTTTAATTGCTGGTTGGCCTGTTCCTGTTTCTGTTTAAAATTAATCAGATGGGAATTTACTTCCCTAATTTCATGTCCTTGGGAACGAACCAGGGTTTGTAAAAGTGTTCAACTCCTGATATAAATTGGGTAATAGTGTAAACTGCCCCTTTCTTGGTAAATCGAGGCTGTTAAGGCAGCGCAGTGTCTTAGGTTTCTCCTCATCGCTCATTGGGTTTTGCTGATAAGATTGGAATTTATCAGAAAGTAGGCATATGAGACTAAAACTTGACTGGGCCTCCTCATAGTCTGGTTAATCAAAAGAATACATGAGGGTAAGCTGGTAAAAATCATCGAGGATTGACATTTTGTGGGCTGTTATGTTTGAAGAAAGGGTACTAAAAGTGGCCCCTGTAGTGAGCATTATATCAGTGAAACAGTTCTCTAGAATGTCGCCTAGGTCCAAAGGTGGACTCAAAAGTGAAAATTAGCAGAGAAGTCGAAAAATGTAAAGATGGACTGAGTATAGACTACTTTATTAGTTTAATATGTATCAATATTTATAAAGTATGTAGGAACACGGTGCCTCAAGGATCTTTGAGGCCCCATATACTCAGGATCTTTCATGGTCTTCCAAATAAACTTCCTGGGTGGCACCCTCATTGTACTTTGTCAACCCCATGACCAGAGCGGTGGAGGCTGCACCTCTTGAAATCCAGGAAGTGGGGACAAAATTCCCGATTTTGCCTCAATTAATTCTTAAACGCGTGTGAATTCCCAAATATATTTGGGTTCAATACCATCAAGATAAAGCTTCATTTGAGCAGGCTCAAGAGTTGATTAATTACGGCTTGATTCAATAGTAGGGATTTCAGAGCACTTTTCATCTCAAAACCTGACAACGCCTCCCTCAAGGTCCTGTCAGAGCGGGGTATAGGTTTCAAGAAATTGACCATGTACCCTATTAACCTAGGTTCCCTGATTGACGTCAGCAATAGAGTACTTTGACTTCACCTTATAATACCCTTATAAGGTCTGGACCAAAGGACATTGAACTTATTCTGTTGACCTCCGGGTTAATGGTAATAGAAGATAACAGTGTAACTAATTGAAAAGTTGGTAAGAAGTGTTGGTCAAGATAAAATTGAGATGTATCTCTTTCTGTATTGGGTGACAATGACTTGTGTGGCTAGGGCTTTAAGCTGACCAATTTCATTGTTAAGGCCCTCATAGCTAATTTGGAGTTCTCAGGTGTGGAGGTCTCTAGCAATGGCTGAACGCTACTTGGTATCTGAGGAACACGCCCATACAGCGCTTCAAATGAGGACATCTTGATGACTTGGTAGTAGCTTATCCTATAGGTAGCAAAGCGCTGGGCAGGCAGTGGTTCCAGAGAGCAGGATCTTAGCGCATATTTACATTAAATGTAGATAAGGGTTCCGTTTGCACGTTCTACAGTCCCATTGGTTGATGGGTGATAAGTGGCAGCGAAACTCTGGTTGGTGCTGAATAGTGAGGTAAGTTCTTGTACTACCTGCGCTGTGAAGTTAAGACCTTTGTCAAAAAGTAAGGTTTGGGGGCACCCATGCTGAGTGAAAATGGATTGAACAAGAAAGAGAGCTGTGGCTTTGGAGGTGGCAGCTGGGATCAAAACTGCTTTGACCCACTTGGTTAGATGGTCCATGGCTAGGAGAATATACTTATGGCCATGCAACCCAGTGAGAAGAGGGCCCACCACAATAAAGCAGATGACGTTGAAAGGCCCCATTGGAGCAACGATCAAATGTTGATACCAAGGATTGGCCTGATCTTAAGGTTGACAAGTCATACAAGCCTCTGATACCTCTTATATAGTTTCCACCATTTGATTCCAGTAGCATCTTTTCTTCAGCCACTCATGCAGCTTCTTCACTGCGCCATGTTCCACAGTTGCATGACCTTCCAGGATAACATCAGTTTGGGAAGAAGGGAAAATGTAAGGGAGCCACTTATTGGCCCTTTTATATAGTAGCCCATCCCTGACCTGAGTGTAGTGAGTCATACTATGGAACTCAGATTGGATCTCTGGAGTCTCCATTTACCAGCATTATGGGCTGCATATTAGATTATACAATCGGTATTCTTCAGGGTCAAGGCAGCCAATACTGGCATGCTAGAGACCATCGGCATTCTGATGGAATTTTCCCACATGAAGGACAATAGTAAAGCCATAGCTCTATAGTCTCAAGGCCTACCTGGTTAGACATCCATCATGGTCCTTCATCTGTTGGAGCCATTGGAGCAAGGAATGGTCAGTGATGATGGTAAAATGGATGCCATAAAGATAGGGGCGAAAATGCTTGATTGCTAGTAAAACAGCCAGGCATTCTCATTTGGTAACGCTAAAATTCCCGTTTGGCCTTGCTCAAGGTTTTTCTGAAGTAAGCCACTGGGTAGTTAACCTGGTTTTTGTCATGCTTGGCTAGGATGGCCCCAACGGAAACACACTGCATCCATAAATAGCAGGAAAGGTTGATGGAATTGCAGATAGACTAAAATGGGTTTAATGTAAAGAGCGGTCCATAATGCACTAAAGGCCTGTTCTTGCTCAGGCCGCCACTCAAAAGGCACATTCTTCTGCAGAAGATAATATAGAGGCTCACCCAGGTCAGCAAACCTAGGGATAAACTGATGATAATAACCCTTTATGCTAAGGAATACCTGGATATCCCTAAGGCTCTAGGGGCGCGACATCCAAATTTTGTTGACTTTATCCAATATGAGCTGGATACCAACTTTGTCACCTTATATCTAGGGAACTTCATTTTGGACAGGAAAAAAGAGCACTTCAAAGGTTTTAGTTTTATCAAAGCCTTCCTAAGCCAATTGAAAACTTCCCAAAGGTGCTCAACATGACCGTTAAAAGTTCGTGAGAAGATGGTAATGTTGTCCAGGTACATGAGGAAAAAAATAACTTCATGTCTCCAAAAGTTTCGTCCATGGAACTTTGGAAAGTGGTGGGTGCGTTAAAAATCCCCTGAGGCATTCTTGTAGGTTTGAAAAGCCCCTTGTTGGCGATAAGTGCGCACTTGGCTCAGTCTTTGAGGGCAAGCTCTACCTGAAAATACCCACTTGACAGGTCCATTGCAGAAAAGTATTGTGACTCAGCATGCAACTGGAGAGAGTTTTCAATCTGGGGCAGAAGGTAACTGTCCTTCTTGGTAATGGAATGGAGCTTGCAATAATCCATCACCACCCAATGGCTGCTATCCTTCTTTTGAACCAGTAGGAGAGGGGAGGCTATGGACTACGTGACAGCACCAGTAGCCCAGCTTTGAGAAGTTGCTTGAGTTCTACCGCCACTTGTGCCTCTTCAACCTTACTCTTTTGGTAAGGTTGGGACAAAAGGGGGAGCATCCCCAGTTTCCACATGATGTAGCACCCCATTCATTTTTCCAAAGTTGTAAGTAGAGACTTAGAAGAGGTTGTAATACTCCTCTAATAGGGTATGGGCTTCTTGTTGTTGTTTCTCTGTGAGTTCCTTACCAATATTGGTGTTGACCAGAGCCACCAAAGTTGGTGTCTCAACCTAAAATCCCTTAGGTTCCCAAAAGTACGGACATCATTGAAAGCTTCCATTGGTAGAAGGTGGAAATACGCGGCAGGAATATTTAGGTCTACAATCCTAGGCTTCTCAGTAAGGTTAGCCAACAATACTGATATAGATCTGGCATAGGCGGGATCTAGAAACCCTGGACAGTCAAGACTTATTTGGCTGACGGGTTATCTTGGCCCTGAATAATTAGAAAATATCCAGAGGGAATGTTGACGTGAGCCTGGGTATCAGCAATAACCTGAGACTTGGAGGTACTCAGGTCATCCTGGGTAGCTACATCGGCATGCCTTCACAATATCAACAGCAGGTGGGGGTAATCAGACTTGAGAGCCCCTGACATGATACTCAAGCCAATCAATCCAGCTCTTTTAAAACAGGCAAGCTCAGTCCTTGACGTCTGTTTTAGAGTTATGGGAGGTTTCAAAAACTAAAGAGACCAGTGTCCCAGTAGGGAAAGACCCCCTCATCGTAGTATACCACTGTTGAGTAGTTTTGAAAGAATTGTGTCCCAAGAAGAAGGTCATAACTTGGGATGTCCAGTGCTATGGCAGGGGTATTTACTGAAAGCTCCTTGAATCATATTGAATTGGTGGAGAAGAACAGGCCCCTATAAAATACGTACATTGCAGTTCTGCGGTGCCATACTCCATAAATGTGGCAAGTCTGGGTCATCTTAATACGCTTCATCAATTTGGACGAGATAACATTCACAGGGGAGCTGCTATCAACTATGGCAAGAACTAGGATCTTATGGACTTGAACAGTGACGCAGGTGACCAAGCTTCCCAACTGTGAAGGTAGTGTAAGAAACATGGGCGAGTCATCAGAAGAAAAGTAAACAGTATCAATTTCTTTAATATCAATAGGTACCAAAACCTCTTGTTTGGACATGGCTGCCTTAGGTTTGTTAGAGGTCAATGAGGATTTTTGAGGCTTAATAGGAATGTCAGCATGGAGCACCTCGTCCTTCATACTTACAGCCTTTTTCCCACCTCCTCTGAAAGTCTCTTCCAGCATGTCATGGCACTGTGTCAGAAACTATTGCAATAGGTCATTAGGTCAAGAACTCAAATGGTTTTTGACAACATGGACTTGAAGGTGATTAGAGGGAGCTGAAGAGGTGGCCTTTAGATGCAGAGTTGTTGCAGGGATCTCATTAAGCGCTTCCTTAATTTCCCAAATGCATGTAACCCCATTCTTTTGAACCATTAATA
Organism: Massospora cicadina; assembly: GCA_022478985.1. Classification (NCBI taxonomy): domain Eukaryota; kingdom Fungi; phylum Entomophthoromycota; class Entomophthoromycetes; order Entomophthorales; family Entomophthoraceae; genus Massospora; species Massospora cicadina. The sequence continues at coordinate 6,694 of JAKSZP010013950.1, read as the reverse complement.
TGCATTTATACCTCAGGATAAGAGCCTAATGAGGAGATCACACTTGTAATGGCATCGTGTAAGGTGATACAATTCATAGTAACCAAGAGTTGTGCTTGGGCATAGAAGCTGTTGAATCTTGGTGATTTCATATGTACCCACTAAAGGGTTTTTCACACAGGGTTTTAACCATTAACAATTGAAACGGATGGTATGACAATCACTGGTTCCTTGATACACTCATAAACACTTATTTTATAATAAAACTAGAGCAATTTTCCCCAAACACTTCATTATTTTGATTATAATAAATCGGCGGATCTTCTTCTAGTCCGCTCCTTTCTTCTTTTTTATCTACCTTTTTTCTTCTTTTCTAATACCTCTTCGAGACTATTTATCTAGTCCCCCATTGCGCTGATATTCCAGTGACTTTAGTTGGTACTAACCCTTTCTCTATTTTTATTAATGTCACCATCTTTTCATTGATTTCAGCTTATTGTTCTTCAATTCTTTATCGCCTTGATTTGAGGCAATCCAATATATCTTTTGTCGAATGTTGACATCGCCTTATCGCCCTATTTTGAAGGCAATCTGATAAGACTCATTATGACTCATTATCGCCTCATCCTAAAGCGATCAATCACCTATAGCTCTGAAACATCCTCAGCAGATTCTGTCCATTGAACCTTAGGCGGAATTCCTACAATGATCCGCGCGCTCATAATGGTGGATTGTCATCCAGTCATATATAGATTCTCAACATTACCCCCACCCCTTTGACTGGATGATAAGTTGTACACCTCTTTTTCATACAATTGCTATGCAAACCTTTCCGCGCCAACATAAGTGAGTCTGTGAGTTCACTTTCTTCTACCAGTTGTGGCTTGGTGCGGAGTTACTCAACCCAGGCACATCCCTCTTCCCCGGTTCCCCTTTCCCCAAGCTGATGAGGATGAGGCTGACGTGGACCTCACAACCATGCTAACCCAGGAAGATATTCTTCCCAAATTTATCGGCCATTTGGCTTTCTGGTGCGCCCCCTTCAGGGACATTGTGGGCCAGCTACTCTGGGGCGGGGAGCGGAGCTGAGGTCCTTCATATAACAAAGCGGCCCAGCTCCTGGTGAGCGGCTAAAGTCACCTAGTGCTTCCATCTCCTGCTGAGCCCCATCCTGTAGCTCTATCTGTTCAGCGGATGCTGTGCTTTGTGCAGTGGGTAATAGCCTGCTGGTCAGGATCCTTTCCCCGCGCTCCTACCCACTTCCAGTCCTTAGGGGTAAACTTCTGAAACAGCCAATTAGCTCGCCTTCACTCTGGGGTCACCGCAGCATTCACCACCCTTAACGCCGACAATCCACCACAGTACCTTCCCATCATGGCGCTCTTAGGTAACTTAATTTTGCATCCTGCAACCGCTTTAGGTTCAGGAATAGAGCAGCACCGGAAAGCCCTTGAGTGGGCCCAGCAAGTGGCATTCACTGCAACTGCTCCTTTTCCAATAGCATATCTGAGCATGGAGGACTTCCTTGTAGATTGCCTGGTTTTAGGCGCAGCCTTTTCCCCTCGAGCTAGCACATCTGCTTACTCATCAACCCTTATGACTCTGGCCCCCTCTGTTGGTGTACTCATTGATTTCCCAGGAGCATCAAAGCATGAGGTTGCAAGCTCTGCTCCTCATGGGGCAGGAACAGTTTCGACTCAATCAACCAGCTGAATTTTCACCTCCTCATCTGTTACCCTGGAATCCCAGTCCGTCCTCCTCTTCTAGTCCCATTGCACTGACCTCCCCTCTTCAGCTTAGCACAGTGGCCTCAGAGCGGACGTCAGCCCCCTCACTCTCACCTCAGCAGCCTTTGCCTCCACCCCCAACCCCAGTTGATCCCATAGAAACTATGGCACGCCCAAAGCAGCAGAAGAAGAAACAAAGGTCTCATCAATCAAAACAAAAGGAATACCATAAGAAGCCAAAAAAAAGACAGGAAGACAAAGACAGCAAAGTGAAAGACCTCAAGAGACAACCCTAATTAAAATAATAAACCATTAGCATCTACACATATATATCTATATATTTATGACTTTACTATCTCTACTTTTTTTCCTTTTTTAGAGTAGCTATATTACTGCCTATATGTATGAAGGATTTTTGTGTGCACCCGATTTATAATCCAGCCACTCGCGGGATCCTTGATAGTATAAGCATCAACTCCCACTTTTTCTATTATCTCAAATGGCCCAATCCAAATATTTGCAAGCTTGTGCTTCCGCCCAAACCTGTGCTGATCATGGAATAGCACCATATCTCTGGCTTTGAACTGTGCTAGGCCACTGCGCCAAACTTGGTCAGCAGCCTGGTTTTTGATTTTCTTGGCCAAGCTGAACGAGTACGCCTCAGTTTGTAACTTAATCAGCATATTTGTAAGGGTGGTTAAATATTGTTGCGGATCCATTCTGCCAGTGTCCTCTACACAGGCATATAGCAGCTCAGGCATAGTGGGGTGCCGCCCATAAAGCAATTGGAAGGGTCTCTTTCCCGTGGCAGAATGGTAACTTGATTATAGACGAACACCGCAGTAGAAAGAAGGGTACTCCAATTGGAGGGTTTATCTATAGCCAACTTCCGGAGTATATTCACCAGAGTCCCATTAACCCATTCAATCATTCCGTTGGACTCAGGGTGATACGGGGTTGTTAGGACCCTGAAGATGGCCATTAATTTGTTGAGCTTAGGTAAAATGTGAGAGGTGAAGTTGGTTCCTTTGTTGGTAAGGATAAACTGTGGGCAGCCGTGATGCTGTTTGATGCATTCCATTATGAACTTGGCCACAGTAACTGCCCCCAGATACTGAATGGCTCGCGCCTCAACCCACCTGGTCAAGTGGTCAATTGCCACCAGGATATACTTAGACCAATTAGCTCCAGTCAGAAGAGTTCTCATGACATCAATAGAGACTGTATGCCAAGCAAAGTGAGGTTTCACCAACTGGTATGAAGTCTTCTTGTAGAACGGCTTCTCCATCTGGCACTGGTGGCAGCAAGACAGGGTCTCAAGCACATCATATTGCATGTTTTTACCAATAATACCGCGGCCTTAATAATTCAAGAGTTTTTTGGGACCATCTAGTACTAAAAAAATAATTCAAGAGTTTTCTGGACTCCGCCATGGCCAACTGCTCAGTGTGAATTAATAATAATATTTGAGCAGGTGGAAGGCCTTGCATTATTCACAGTAATGTCCCCTATACGCTTATACAATTCCCCATTTCTTAGGAACATATTGGTCCTGAGTCCGTCTAGTAACTTGATAACTTGAGGCGGTTCATCATTATACTTCCCACTGAGCATTTTTTCGAACATTATATCACTTAGATCTGCCATAACTGCAATTGTTGGAAATCTCAATAAGCAATTGGCGTTTTGGTGTTTGCTCCAGGTCAGTGTAGAATCTCAAAGTCATAAGCTTGCAGCTTAAGAGCCCATTGGGCTAGTCCCCCTCAGGCTCTTTTAAATTCTGCAACCAGCGCAACGATGCATGATCCATCATGGCTTTAAACTTTACTCCATGCAAGTAGACTCAAAGCTGTTTATATGCATAGATCATTGCTAAGCACTCTCACTCAGTTACGGTGGAATTCCATTCATTGGCAATTCAATCTACAACTACAGTATACCATGGGGTGCTCGTCTCCCTCATCATCCTTCTGAGACAGGATTGCCTCAACAGCAGAAAGGGATGCATCTGTTTGCACTATAAATTCCTTATTGAAATTAGGGTAGCACAACACTGGCGCACTAACTAATGCCGTTCAAAGTGTATCAAAGGCACATTGATGTTGTTCTGTCAATTAGAACATGGCGTCTTTCTTTAGTAGCTCAAACAGTGGACCTCTGATGCAACGGAAATTGGGTATGAATTGATGGTAATAACCTACCATCCCCAGAAACACCTGAATGTCCCGCTTATTAGCTGGCTTAGTCATCTTATGGATGGCTTCCACCTTGGCTGGCTGAGGTCTCAATCCAGTCACATCCACCACAAACCCAAGGTACTCAAGCTGATCCATGAAGAAGTGGCATTTCTGAGGCTTGATTTTGATATTGGCCTCAGCCAGTTGGCGAAATACCTCTTCCAAATGAGTGAGATGCTCAGTGAACGTGTGATAGAAGATGTTAATATCATCAAGATACACAAGAACCACGACAGCTTCAGATCACCCAGTATGGTATCCATTGATCGTTGGAATGTAGCCAGGGTGTTACATAGCCCTTGCGGCATATGCGTTGGTTGTAAAAGCCTTTAGAGGTGATTACAGCTTATTTTTCTTGTTCCGCCAAAGGCAACTCAATTTGCCAATAACTGGATATCAAATCCATCTCTGAGAAGTAGTGAGCTCCAACTAGCCTATCCAGTGCATCATCAATCTGTGGCAGAGGGTATGAATCTTTTTTGGTGAGCTATTAAGCTTCTGGTAGTCAAATACTACATGGTTAGTGCCATCCTTCTTTTTAACAATTAGGACAGGCGAAGCCCGCGGACTCATAGAGGGTTCAAGCATACCCTGCTCCAGTAGCTTTTAATCTCCTTGGTGATGACTTCTTCAGTTGCCCATGATTGACTGATCAGTCGAGACCTGATAGAGGGATGATCCCCAGTGTCCAGTTGATGAACAACCCCCTGAGTGCACCCAAATCATGACCTTCAACTGCAAAGATCTCTTTATATTTTTAAAATAAGCTTCCTCCAACTCCTTCTGATTTTCTGATAACCCAGAAATATCTTCCCGCAGTACAACCACCATTGCGCCAAGATGCGGTTTGATGGGCAGACCAAATTCATCCAGAGACCCAAACTCATGAACTTTGTTGATCTCTTCAACTGGGCTCAGATGTAAATATGCTATAATATGATGTCAGCGGATTTGAATTGGTCTGTTCTGGAGATTTGCCATTAGTACTTTGATTTCCCCATGGCCTGGAAGTATAATGCCTGGAGCCTCGTGGGGCTCAAGCTGCAATTGTTAATAAGGACCAATGATCTCTCAGTAGAGCCCAGCTGGCACTTCCACTTCTATCTCTGTGTCTACTATTACTTGATGTCCTGAGGGAATGGATATAGCTCCAGCTTCTCTAAGCGGTAGCCCTTACTACTTGTATATCTGATGGGGGAGGGCCCACATTTTACCTTTTAATTGATGATAGCGCATGGAAATCACCCCATCGCTGTAGACAAGGTTGATATGTCCCATATGCACTGAGCTCTTTGGCACTCCACTAGAGGTGAAATAAATAGGGATTCGCTGTCCCATAATGGCTAGGGTCTCTTCCATCATGTCAACTATAGCCCCATAGTGTCGCATAAATGCAGTCCCAATCAACAGATCATAGTTACTATTAGGTAATACCACCGCCCGAGCCACCACAACAATGGATTTAAACCTCAAGGGAAGCGCGCTATATGCTCCCTCAGAAATGGTGGTTTCAGCTCCAGCGGTCCCATACACCATCTGGTGGTCTATGTCGGGTTTTTAAGGACAACTTCACCACCAATTTAGTGGAGACAATATTAACAGGGGTACCCATATCAATTATAGCACGTACCCAAGTTTTAGCTACCACAATGTCACAGTAAGTGCATTCTGAGTAAGATGAATTCTGGCTATTTACTACGTGTACGCTTAATGATTCATGTTTTCCCAAGAAACTCCTAATACCCACACCGATTTAAGGGTATCAGATTAAATTAGCGTCCACTGGAAGGGCAACATCTACTCCTCTCAGGGACAGGGCATCTGCAAACGCATCTAGCTGATCTAATGTACTTTGGTCGAACATTTGACAAGCATGAGCTTTTGTCAATCTGGAGATTTTTTGTCCACCATTTCTTCAACGTACGCATGAGTCAGCACATTTACTCCCCCAACTGGCTGTTGGTAGAGGAATGTATCATCATACTGAGAAGGTTCAGCTATATTTAACACAGTAGACTCAAGTGGGACGTGTAGGTTTAAGGTAGCAGAAGTAAATAAGTCCCTTCTCTAGTCCGCTCTGACTTTTCCCTGATAGCCCTGATCCCGTTGTACAGGAGGGATTTGTCAATTGGGGCACCATCGTCCCATGTGCCCAGTATGACCAAAAAAACAACTTACTCCATAGGGCCTATGGCCATGTTTAGTAGTTGGTTCACTTAGTAGATGGTTCTGAAAAGAATCAACGTAATCAAGACCAAAAAGTAAATGACCGCCGCCTATCAGCGTAGTTAGGGCCATTTTAGTAGTTAGTTAGATGTTGATTGGCAATTGAGGAATGCCCGTTGGACTGTGGAGAGTATCCTGACAGAATCCTCCCTGACCAGTTAATTCTTCCCCCATGATTAGGGTGGACAACGGCGACAGTGCGGATTTGCTTGGTATTGGGTGGAGGGAAAGTTACAGATAAGTGATGTACAAACTGAACGATTTTAAAAGAGGTACTTTGGCCTCTAACATCGGGGCTATGACATTGTAAAGTTCAGGGTATGGCTTCGCCACCAAAGCCATTGTGATTCACACATCAACTTCAGATAAAATTCCTGCCCCAATCAGCACATGTGCTTCCATCATAAATCAGTCAGTGAATGCGGTGAGAGTCTCATTTCGCTGAAACCTGATGGTCAAGAACTCAGTTTTTCGCTGCAACATTTTTGTGGTTCTGCCAAACAACTGCAGCACTGTCTCATTAAC
>JAKSZP010013949.1:0-28934 GCA_022478985.1 Massospora cicadina | reverse complement strand
TTTCCAAAATTTTCTCACCTTGGGGGAGAACAGACCTATGTGGTAATGATTTGTTAAATTGCACCCAATTACTGGTGGGTAAAATCTTCTCACCTTGGGGGAGAACAGACCCATGTGGTAATGGACATCTCAAATTCAGCTGAGGAGTCAGAGCAATCCTACTATCAGTTCTTACCTTATTAAGCTGATTTTGATTATAACACATTTTTTTACCAATGGGTGGGATTCCACTGAGAATCTGCCAAGGTCTTTTTGCCATTGGTACTCATATCCTCATTAACCATAATATTGTTTGAAGATTGGACATGTAATTGGCTGATCATAGTAGTGGATTTGGGGGCATTCTTACCTCCAACATTCTTTTTTGAAAGTTGAGAAGGAGAATGTCTGACAAATGTATTTTATTTTTATAGAGGAATAATAAGGGGTCAAAAAAAGAATATATAAAGATAGTAATATTCAATAAATTTAGTAAAAAGAGCTACTTTTAAAAATGCACTAATTTTTTTGGGGGAAAAGAACTGAAGGAAATTTTTTGGGGAAAAAAGAACCTTCTTGAAAAAAATTTTGGAAAAAAAAGGACCTCCTTTAAAAAAGCTCTAAAAATTATGAAATAAGTGATAAATTATGCCTCCTCAATAAGACCCTTTTTGAAGTTGGCACCATATTTTAACTAACTTATAATAGGCCTTTATAATATATATACTTAGCACTGTAGATTCTAAGTTGCTTATATTTTAAATTTGGACCCAATCCAGACATAAGATATAAATATATCTGTGAGCAAAATTTTATAAGTCAGGTGGAAGATGGTGTTAACTTCAAAGAGGGTTTATTGAGGAGGCATAATTTCTCAGTTATTTCATAATTTTTAGAGCTTTTTAAAAGAGGTTCATTTTTCCCCAAAAATATTCTATAACTTGAATTTCTATGAAAGTATAAATTACTTCACATTTTATCTTAATAGGAAACCTTTCTATAGAAACTTGAGTTTATTATTTTTGAACTTGTGTTGTATCAAGTTAGTCTTCATCAGTAACCAGTCTGGTATTGACCTGTTTTAAAGAGGACCCTCTATTATTGATACCTTGGTGCTGATAATGCCAAGGAAGAGGTTGTAATTCAACCCGTTGAATTACAACCTCCAATGTATGTCAAGGATATCTAAGAGTATCAAGAAGTGTGCTAAGTGCGTGGACAGTGTAACCAAGCAATTGATGCACCAATGGTTAGCATCTGAGGAGGATTTTCTCAGTGAGAGTGATTGTGATTTTAGCAAAGATATCTGGTGCCTAATCTGTGCAGAGTAGAACCCCTGAGCAGTGAGCCAGCCTCTAAAGTTTTGTGAGCTGAGGCCAGCATGCTGATTCTGGTAGTGCAGTACTGCACTCTGTATAAGCTGCTTGACTGTGGGGAGCCGCACAACACCCTTAGCACACCCTTTGAAGAAGTTAAACACCAAGGCTGGGAGGGATATAACAGTACCAATCAGTGAACAGTCTTTAAAGGAGACAACTCTGAGAGTTTGGGCTGACCCTAGCTTTTTTAACCAGAGAAGAAGCTAAAAATAAGATTGTTGCTTATCTCAGATAATGCTATGGAGGGTGGAGTGCAAAGGGTTGCAGGTGGTAAGGCGCTAGGTAAAAGGTGTCAAAGAGGGCATAATGCCTAAGCAGGAGGAAGCAATGTACAAGGTTATATCCATATTGTTTCCTGATGAATTTTGGAAGCAAAACGCAAGCCAAAGTGAAGCAAACTATTGGGGAGAAGAGGTCCTGAGAGTTGAAGGAGTTTGGGTAGATATTATGGTAGAAATTGGCAAAGTACAACGTGGTGGATTTGGCAAAATAGTATATGCCATGGGTGCCGGTTGCATGCACAACAGGAGAGTCCAACCAGAACCTAAAATGGATTCCAGCCATTGAGGTAGGGTTTGACCAGGGTTTTAGTAACTAAAATAGCCTTTAATGTGGGGGAAAGCTTAAGCAAAACTTCCCAAACTTCATCTAAATTATAATGTTATCTAAGAAAAGCATGGCCATTTCTCATCTTGAGTATCAATATAAGGGGAATTTTTATGATGGTTAATAAACAATTAACAAAACCTGATCTATGCCAAAAAGTTTTTGTCTTAGCAAAATCAAAAGGTTTTTTATATGGCCAAATTTGGTTACTTTGCATTATATTATTTTCTGGATTTTTGAGCCAAATTTCACCATGTTTTCTACTGCTACGGTGCTATCTTCCTCAGGCCTAACTGGTAAAACCAGAACCCATCTGCAGCCATTGACCTTAGAGATGGAATTGGTATCCATTAAGGGTTCTAGCTTTGACCAGGGGCTTCTTAGGCTTGGCTTTAGTAGGTTAGTCTGCCTCAGGTAAAATATCACTGGCTGACAGCATCAGCCTCATGACTACAATGGTGGGCGTCATGCCTTTTGAGATTCAGGAAGCTGAGGTATAATTCCAGAAGGCATCTCCATCAATTCTGATACATGTGATATTTCCTGATTAAATTTCCCATCAGTGCCTTCAGGGGCAGGTTCCAATCATAAGGACTCAAGAGTTGACTCATCAGGGTTTGATTCAGGAGTAGGGACCTTGACTCACTATTATCTCAGATCCCAACCCTGAGTATTTAGTGGGTAACCAGCTGATTTGATAATCTCAATAGTATCACCAAGTGGTTTGGTGGTTATTTGGGTAATTTGATAGGCTCAATAAATTTTGGCTATATGGGTGTGATTTGATCAATTTGGTAGGTTCATCAGGTTTGGCTAAAAAGGTTGGTGATTTGGCCAATTTGATAGATTTGAATATAATGTTACATAGGTAGCGTGTCAAACATTGGTATTGCTAACGCTTAGCCTAAGCTATTGAACTTATCAAATAACCAAAAACTGTGAAGAGCTTAGGGGAAACCATTCAACTTATCAAAGCAACTAAATATCACCAAACTGAGCCAAAACTTTAAAGGTGCTCACCACCCAGGCGTAGAATGGGATTGCAACTTGGGTTTAACTTTTGTTATAACCAAATTGGTAGAAGGATTGGGGGTTCATAATTCTTTGGAAGTGGGTAATGATCTTACAAAATAAGATTTCAAAGTGGGGACCCGTTTGAACGGCGTGTGCAGATTAACCTGTACACTTTATAAACGTGACAACTGGTTAACCTATTTTAAGTAAATATGATTAGGATGGGAGGTGGGGTTTGACTATAAGCTGGATAAAACTTTAATTAATGAATTTAAGCCTATATGGGAATAACGTAAAGGGGTTGGATTAATCTCCTGACTATGAAACTGGAACCCGGTGAAACTTGACTTTATGACGATCTATGTAAGGGTACCATCTTGGGTTAAGCTTAGGGGGGTTCGCTTAAACCTCAACCCCTGGGGTGAAAGTTTAACCGTTTTTAGTTGGGACCGTTAGGTTGGATGGGTATAGCTAAGAACTTTGGGAAGCGGAGCTTCGGTAGTTACGTGAGGTTGTTTTATCTTTGGACAAACTTAAAATTATCCACTGGAAAGCGTGGGTTCGTTTTTATCACCCCCCTTGTAGGTAACTTAAACTATTTTTTCATCCACCTCAACCCTCTCCTTTCAACAGCCTTAAAACCATCAACTTTTATTTCCTACCTACAAATTAAAAGGGTTCTGATGGTTTTTAAAGGCTAGATGAAGGGTTACAAGTTCACAATATTATTGGTTGGGAGGGTACTTTCCTTCCCGGCCTTCCACACCGTCAACGATTTCGACCTAAGCGGACGGAAATGCCCCCTACCGGATGTATTCAATTACCCGTGCCCCCCGCTGTGCGTTCGTTCCAGGAAGGAGTGCCCAAGTGGTGCCAAGTTCGAGTGTAAGTCTGGGTTAAAGGGTTGCCCCGACGGGACTTGCCGTACCTCCTGCGCCGGGGTCATTAACGTATGCGACTGCCGACGGTCGGGGCGAGCTATCGAGTTTATCCCTTGCGCCACCGGGGCCAAGGTGGATATCACCTCGTTCAACGGTACCGACAAAGATAACTTGGTGGCGGAGGCTTGTTCCCGACTTATGGGCGTTTCGGTTCGGCCGTGGTCGCCGGATGCGGCGTTGGAGGTTTATTGGGCAGCGTGCCCAGCCGCACCCGAGCGCCGGTTTACTTTTCGAGAGCCGTTGTGGGTCTCGGTCTTCTCAACCTTGGGCGTCGAGGCAGCCGCTATAGCCGTTTGGGGGTTCTACAAGGGTGTACGCGAGAGGGGGGCAACCACGATGGTTGCCTCCAGCCGTAGCCCAACCGATGATGGGTTTCTCATCAGAGGTTACCGCGACGATTGGTTTGGGAGGTTGGTGCTGGCGAGTGTTGGACTGCTCAGCCTGGGCTGGTTGGGGTTTCTAGCCGTCCTTACCGCTGATTACTACGGCGAGGTGACGGGGAAGGCGTATGGGATCGCCCTCGAAAGCTATACCAACTCTTCGGGGATGTTTATTGGGGTCTGGATCTCCGCCACCACCTGGTACGTCACGCTGGCAGTCTTTAAGTCGCGGGTCCGCAACTGGTTCCGCATCGCCACCTTCCCGCTGGAGGCTCACCACCTTCAGATCGAGCGTGAGATTTTCCCCACCCTTCTCTTGGCCGATGGTTCCGCCATCCTGCAAACGGTTAGAGAATTTGAAACCTCGATCAAGCGGCTTCTGGGGCTGAACATCCGTACCACCACCGTGCCCCTGCTGGTGAATAAAGCCGGTGTACGGTACTTCACGTACCAGTGCCAGAGGTTCGTTCACCGCTCCAAGGTGGGCCGTTTCCTTCCCGAGAGGTTCCATGTTTCGGATGGCGCCCAGATGCTGAAGCTCGACGGTGGGCTCAGCACCGAAGAGGCGGCCGCACGCTTGGAGTTGGCGGGGGAAAACCTGATCCAGGTCTCGGTACCCAGCTTTGCCAAGGCGTTTGCTGAGGAGCTGAGCGGGCTGTTTTACCTCTACCAGTTGAGCATCATGTGGCTGTTCTACTACCTGGACTACTGGCAGATTGGGGTGGTGGATACCTGCGTCATCTTTTTATCCGCCCTCATCAAGGTCGCCGTACGTCTCCACGCCGAGCGCCGCATCAAGCGGATGGCCGAGTATCAGGATACCGTCCAGATCCTCCGCGACGGTCGGTGGGGTACCCACTCCACACGCGAGATCGCGCCGGGGGATGTGTTCCGTGTCCGCCGGGGTAAGGTCGTCTCGTGCGACGCCGTGCTACTTTACGGCCAGTGCGTCTGCGACGAGAGTTCGCTTACCGGCGAACCTCTCCCCGTGCGTAAATTCGCCATCCCGCCCGAGTCGGGCGCCTACCAACGCCACGGCGCCCACAAGATCCACACGCTGTATGCCGGCACTGCCGTCCGCCAAGCTTCCGAGGATGCGGTGGCCCTCGCCCATCGAACGGCGATTGCCTCGGATAAGGGGCAATTGGTGGTGAACATCTTATTCCCGAACCCGGTATCCTTCATCTTCGATGAGCAGCTCAAGGTGGTGGTGGTGATCCTTGGCCTATGGGGGGTGGCCCTGTTTGGGCTATCGCTGTGGCTGCAGCGGAAGGGTGGGACGGTTGCCTGGTTCTATGGCATGTTCTGCCTGTCGCAGATACTCTCGCCGCTGCTTCCGGCGGCCCTCGTGGTTGGGCAGTCGGTTGCGGCCTCGCACCTGCGCAGGCGTGGCATCTTCTGCGTGGATCTGCCGCGGATTATGGTCGCGGGTAAGGTCCGAATCTTTTGCTTCGACAAGACCGGCACCCTGACGCGCGAGGGGCTCGACTACTTTGGCAGCTGCCCCGTGGTCGGCCGGAAGCTTTCGCTACCCGTCGCTGACGTTTCGGAGCTCCCCCCGCTATTCCAACTCGCGCTCGCGACCTGCCACGCCGTGACGATGGTGGATGGCGAGCGGGTGGGGAATCCCGTGGACATCGAAATGTTTAACGCTTCGGGGTGGGGGATCGTCCCCACCCGCAAGGTGGACTCGGTAAGGTCGCCTAGCGGCGCCACCGCCCACATCGTCAAGCGGTTCGAGTTCATCCACGCCCGCGCCTCGATGTCGGCTGCCGTGGTCGACCCCGCCACCAACCATACCCACCTCTTCGTTAAGGGCTCATTTGAGAAGCTCGCCGAGCTGGTCTCGGGGGTCCCGGATGACTACTTTGCCACCGCCTCGGCCTTAGCGAGTCAGGGCTGCTACCTCCTCGCCCTCGCCCATCGGGACCTCGGAGTACTCCCCGAGCGCGCGCTGGATGGCGAATCTCGCGACGCGGTTGAGAGAGGCGCCCGCCTCCTCGGATTGGTTGTCTTCCGGAACGAGTTGAAGGCGGATACGGCCTCGGCTATCGGCGAATTGAAGGCCGGGGACACCCGCACCGTGATGATTACCGGCGATACGGCCCTCACCGGGATCCACATCGCCCAGGCGTGCCAAATGATCCCCGACGGGTCGCAGGTGTTCCTGGGTGACGTCGGCTGCCACGGCGCCGTGGCGTGGCGCCAGATCGGCGGCGACGCAAGCCTAACGCTCGACACCCAAGCCATCCTATCCATGTTCCCCGAGGGTGGCCTGCGCCCGAATGTTGAGTTGGCCGTCACCAGCCGAGCATTCCGCCAGCTAAATCAGCTTGGCCTCATGCCCGAGCTGCTGTTGAATACGCGCGTGTTTTCCCGCATGACGCCACAGGATAAGGTGGCGTGCGTCGAGTTGCACATGGCGCGCGGTATTACCGCCATGTGCGGGGATGGCGGCAATGACTGCGGGGCGCTGCGCGCCGCCCACGTCGGCCTGGCGCTGTCGGAGGCCGAGGCCTCCATCGTGTCGCCGTTCTCGACCCGCGTGCGCTCGGTTGGGTCGTGCGTGGAGCTGCTCAAGAACGGGCGAGCCGCCCTCGCCAACTCGTTCGCGGGGTACAAATACCTGATCCTGTATGGCGAGACGATGGCGTGGCTCAAGATCCACTGCTTCTACTTTACCATCTCGGTTTCCCAAACGCTTTGGATCATCATCGATGCGTTTGTCACCATTGGGCTCGCCTTCGCCCTGACCCAGAGCGGGCCGCGCCCCCGCCTATCGCCGTCCCGCCCGACGGCGCGCCTCCTCGGCCCCGAGACGCTGGCCTCCACCATCGGCATGATCCTCATCAACGGGGCCTTCCTTATGGGCGGGTACGGCCTGCTCTTCCGCCAGCCCTTCTTCAAATGCCGGGAGTTTGACTCGGCTGCCGTCGACATGGCCAAGTGGTATCTCCTCGGGGACAACTTCGAGGGCCAGCTGCTCGGGTTCATCGTCATGTTCCACTTTGTCAACGCGGCCTTCATCTACAACTTTGGGTTCCGGTACCGGCAGCCGTTCTGGCGGAACCGCCTCCTCCTTATCCTGTGGGGGGTGCTGGTGGCCGGCATCGTCTACGTCTTGGTGGCCGACCCGAACTGGCTGGGGTGCCGCGTCCGTATGAACTGCGGCGACCCCGAGGCCCTGGTCGCGCTGGGGTACGCCCGCCCCCGCTTCGGCATCAACCCTTACAACATCCCCCACCGCCACAACGTGTTCCCGCCCTACTTCCGCTACGCCCTGCTCACCTACTGCCTGCTAAATGCCGCAGCCGCCCTGTTCTGGGAAACCTTCGTCGTTCTGGGCCCGATGCGGTCGTACCTGTCCTGGCGGAACCCGCCAAACAAACTCCAACTTAAGCTGTGACGGTGGACCGTAATCGGGCCGATCCAATTTATCCTCCAGGCTTCACTTGATTCGCCCCCGGCGTTACCAGCCTCATGTACCATCCTCCCCGCTGACGGCCCTCCCCCCAGCCTGTCGGTTAAAGGTTGCCCTACCGGATTGGCCGAGGTTAAACTCAACCCTAACTACCGGTTGGCTAGATTATAACCCCACGGCGTTGTACGTTGGTTTGCATATTATCAACCACCCGCTCGCCCCACCCCCTTCCAACGCGTCTAGCAACCATCCGCTCGCCCCACCCCCTTCCAACGCGTCTAGCAACCACCCTCTCGCCCTGACCTCTTCCAACGCGTCTATCAACTACCCACTCTCCCCTACCCCTTCCAACGCGTCGGATGCTATGATTGAATTAACTTATCTTACCACTTTACCCTACTAAACCCGTTGCTATAAATTGGGTGCGCGAGTTATCCACTACCCGCTCTCCCCGACCCCTTTCAACGCGTCTATCAACCACCCGCTCTCCCCGACCCCTTCCAACGCGTCAGATGCTATGATTGAATTAATTTATCTTACTACTTTACCCTACTAAACCCGTTGCTATAAATTGGGTGTGCGAGTTATTAACTACCGGACCTATATAAAACTAACCAATCCCCACCTATGTCAGATAGGATACAAAAGAGTACGGTAACTCTATACCCTTTACCTTTACCGCAAGTTTAGGTGGGATGGCAGCTTACCCACCTACAGATGTCGATATTTGATAAACTAAAATATAGCCGACAGAAACGAGATTAACCTCGGTGGCTAACCTATTATCTACCAATATCGGGTCATCAATTTCTTGTAGGGTGTTATTAAGCTTTCTAGGTTCCTTCCGGATCGATCCTAAGCTCAGCTATTTTAAAACCTGTTTGGGTTTAAAAGTGGGCTTTAAGTTAAGTTGTTTTTGCCACAGTGGTAGAGTATTAACTCAATAATCATTGCCACCCGGGTTTAACCCCCAGTGGGTGAACTTTGAGTAGGGGATGATTTTTAACCAAATTGGTGTTACTTGCCAATGCTTCAATCCAAGATAGTGAATAGCAAGGTAGTCCATGGCGTTACTGGCTTATTAGAATGCCATACCTGGTGGTTTATCAGGATTCATCCACCTCTCCCATTGGTTTCGTTTTCCCCATCAGTTGGTGTAGTATCATCCTCAGGTCAGCCCACTTTGACTAAATAATAGGTTAGGGTTTAAGTTTTAAGTTTGTTCAAACGCCTCGGGTATCCAGGCTATTGGTACCTGAGATTATAATACGTTGATATATTTGGTCATTTATGGATAACGATATGTATATATATATATTACAATCTATTTTTTAAATTGATAACATTTACTTTACTTAATTATATTGAGTGGTTAAGCTGATGATTATCAGGGGTCCAAGATTAAGTGTGGGAATTTTATAACCACATTATCTAGCTTGGGATTATTTAAGCTCTAATTTATAAAAAAATATTTGATGTGGGTCGACCTTGGGACAAATATTAAGCTCTAATTTATTTAATTGTTGGTTCATATATCTAATTTAGCTCATCAATTAAGCTTTGATATGATAATTTAATTATATCTATTTGGTGATAATAACTGACTGAATGGTTAATTATAATTTACAGAGGATTGTATCTGATGATAATTATGATTACTATTTTGTTGTGGATTGTTGCCAACAACATGGATATGAGTAAGTCAGCTCAAAATGAGCAATTACTCTGGGGAATCATCAGGTTTAGTAACTGACATGTTGGCTGATTTGAATGGCAATTTAAAACACTATTTAAAATGAAAATCAGCTGGAGTCTATCCTGAAATTGAACCAATATCCCTTTTCATCAGCTAGGCATGCTGAGATCATTGTGGTTGCCATAATTACCCTTAGCACATGTACTCCATTACTTTCACCTATAATATTCCTTAAACTTTATAGTAATAAATACTTTAGACTGAGATATACCTTAGACATATATCTTATACATCTTTTAGTTTATCTGCTTCTCATTGAAGAGATTTCATGTCTAAGTGTCAACTGCCAGAGTGAGGCCAGTCACTTGAATCTTTACTTATTGCCAGAGACTGAAGTCACTTATCAACATCCACAAGAGTAGGGCCAAATCTACCCAATAAGCAAAACTTGACTAGGCTAGCTACCATCATACAACCAGCAAAGTCCATATTAATTTAGAGTCAGTAGTTAAGTGAACCTGCATGCTAGTTAAAACCCAGCAGTTTTTATATTAAGCTTTCTAAAAGGTTTGATTATGTGTCACCTGATAATAAGTTATTACAGATAACAAAGCTAAGGCCAAGCCTCTAAATGCTTAAAACTTTTACCCATATCTAACCTCAAATCCCTACCCTTGAACCAGCCAATTCTTTAATGAGCAGGAGCATTAGATTACTTATAGCTGAGAAATTTTAACTATCAGGTTATCAAGTCTTGAGTAGATTTCTAAACTTACCCTAGAATCTTTTACATAAAAATCATAGGCCTGGATTGAGTCAACCATCTTCCAGTTGTAGGATGATTATTAACCTTATAACAGAAATGTTCTTTACCATTGTAAATATCATGATAGATTTGATTTCACTTGAGTGTGAAACTATTCTCCAATTATTCAGCCTCCCCATAACTTTTTTTCACTTGAGCTCCAATTGATTTAAATGGATTTTAACTTTAGTTTACCATTTGTCACAGTTACAATACTTGCCATCAGAGATCTTATTAAATTTTGATGGTTGACTTGAAAATAAACCCTTTTAGAAAACCATCAATGATGATAGTTTACCCCCATTAATGGATCCTTTGATCCTTCTCAATTTTTCTGCATAATTTGTTAGATCAGATTTACCTCAAAACCACCTTAATTGCAATAAACAACCCAATTATTGTAGCTAATAATAGCTATGATATAATATTATTATGGCTGATTATGGGATCCACTTGGGTGAATCAAGTGAGCTTATGGCACAAACCTAATTTTATTTTTGAATCTAATGCATCTACAATTGATGAATTCTGATTTTCATGTATATCAATGATTGTAATCGCACAATTTTACTTGCACATGGATGGCCCAAATAGGGAGTACCTAATACTATTGAGAGACCTACCAACATTCCAATTAGGGGTGCATCATCATTCAAATTCCATATATTCTTTTCCCCTATTTAATGTATTATGTCATCTGTATGATGAAACTTAATTAAGCTGGTTGAAAGGCAAATATACATTGCTGAGGTGCTAATATTAAGCCTTAAAATCTTCCCAATTATGAGAGTAGTAGTGCCTCTAATTGGTATGAAACAATTGTAATTTAGTTAATTCAAGGTCTAAATTAACTTGTAATTTTTAATAACCACTTCCATTTTCCATAGTGGATTGGCATGGCTTTAATGAACTCTTCTAATAGATGATTATAGCCAGAAGATGCCCTAAGGCATAAAATACTGGCACCTGGCCCTAAACTAAAATCATCTTCTTTTCATTTAGTCATATTTTCATCTTATATCATCTTACATTTATTTTGATCCTCATATTAAGAAGTGTGGATAAGCATTCAGGGGAGCTTTTCATTATTACAGAGTCTGGAGAGTTCCTGATTAGAGAGGGAAAAATACCCAGAAGAGACCAAAAGAGACAAGTGTAATTGTTTAGCTTTGTGAGCCTCCAAAAAGTTAGGAAATACTGTAAGACACATAGTATAATTGGGGATATATTGGCTGAAGCTCTTTCCGACTATCAAAACAGAATTATATTTAATAAGCAAGCTAATCCTCAAAATTGCACAGATCTCTCATTTATATCTTGGATAGATTATAATTCCAACACTTTAACCACAATATAAGTTCACCTTAAAGGAGCTATTAACCTTCTATCAGCCTTTATTATGTATCTCTCAGTATAAGATTCCAAGTGTACTTCACTTGTCACAGTTACAAAACTTACCTATCAGAGATCTCTCAATTATACTTTGGATAGATTATAACCCTAACACATCAATGATGACAGAATCAATCCAAAGGCCTATAACCAATCCGCCAGCTTTTAGTATGTATCTATCAGCATAAAATTATGAGTACAGTTCACTAGTTGTCATAGTTGAGATGCCTAGCCACCAGAGGTCTTCCAAGTATATATTGGATAATGTAACCATGACATCTCAACCACAACATATAATTAACTTATATGGCCTATGAATACTTCCATCTGCCTTTATTATGTAGCTCTCAGTATAAGAATTTCAAGTGTACTTATCACAGTTGCAAAGCTTACCCATCAGAGGTCTCTCAATTATATCTTCAATAGATTATAAACTAACACCTTAATTAAAATAAAGACACAACTTATAGGAGTTATAACCCTTTCATCAGCCTTTATTTTGTATAACTCAGTATAAGGTAACAATTTTACTTAATTTTAAAGTTGCAATGTTTAACCATTGAGGTCTCTCAAGTATACTTTGGATAGATTATAAGCTTAGCACTTTAATAATGTTAAGCTCAACATATAAAATGTTGTTGAATGGTTGACTGAAACTAAATTGTCAGATAATTTGATAGGGAAAATAATAGTATTAGCTGATGCTAATTTATTATGTATCATATCAAAATTATTAGTGATTATGGACTTATATATCCTAAGTATATCTGAACTTGGGATTCAGGGCCTAGCAATTTCACTTAATAATATTTAACTATGATGACATGGGCCCCGGAGCTTTGTTGGTTAAGTTAGACTTAATAATAATAGTCAACTTAATGACCCAAGCTTGTGGGCTTTGTTGGTCTAAGTCAAAATTAGCTTTTAATGTCAATCAAGTTTTTGATTAAATTAATTACTAATTATTGGTATGAAATGCCTTGGTATGTGCTTCCAATTGCTTGAGAGGATCATAAGTTCAGCTACCTGCAGATGCATCAGAAATGCTGTCTTGAGATATTAAGAGTTTGACACTGACCCTGAGGCCATGTGAAATTCCCCAAGTTGTAACAGTCAAGGCATTGCCTGACCATCACATTGCCCCAATATTCCCTAGGGTGACAATTGAGGCCAAACATGAGGGGCACAATTATTACAATTTTCATAAATGGCAATCTGATAAATCAGATGCCACAAAATTAAATTTAAATAAATGTTGCAAGGTGGATGAGAAAGGAAATCCTTGTAAAGGGCGCTCTAGCCAACCAGATGCTGCCAAACACAATATTTTCAAATGTGGCGACAAGGGAGCAGATCCTCAAAAAACAAAGTTCTGGCCAACCAGATGCAGCTGAGTCTAATGTCACCAAATGTGTCAACAAGGATGGAATCCTTGTAAATGGTGCTCTGGACAACCAGATGCTTCTAACTGTAATATTACCAAAAAGGGTGATGAGGATGAAAACCCTTGTAAATGGCACTCTGGCAAATCAGAGGCTGCCAAAACCCTTTTAACTAATATGATAATTAGATGTATGGATGTAGGGAAAGGATTGAGCTTTGAGAATGATTTGAAGCAAAATAATAAATGTGGAAAATTTTCTGCAACTGTGAAGGTACCTGTACCTAGTTCTGGAACAGGTCTCAACAAGGAAATTGAGGGTCTAGATCCTCTGAATATGCCTGTTGTCAAGAAGATGCCTGCAGACTCTGTGGAGAACAAAACCTGCTCTTCTCACTAAGCTTAGTATAAATCTGAGATGATAAAGCTGCTCAAAGCAGTTTCATCTTCTAGAATATACAATAAAACTTAATAAATTTAAAATTAATTTTTAAAGATTGGAAATCATCTTTATTAAGTCCTTAAGGTAAACTGCACATAGACCACAGTTTGGACTTTGACAAGGCCATTGAGTCTTTATATGCGCTTTTCTGGAGGACAAACCCTCTTACTTGCCGCCAACATAGTACTGACTGTGGCACAGACTTACATAGTAAAGTGCTTCCCGCATAGTTGGATTAGGGACATTTCCATAGCAGGATTATTCTGCCTGTGGAAACTTACCTGGGCACTCTTGCCTAACTGCTTTGTAGCATTGTTTAGGGACCCCATCTGTCACATTAGATGAAACTCATTTAACATGGTGTCTTTATTTTTGGATATGATGGACAAGCCTTCAGAACGCGCCTTGCCTGCATGGTACAAACACCCAGCCACATTTCTGATGGTCATATTTTCTCTTTTGTTCCTTTTAAGAGAAGTTTCCCATTTTCTTCCCTCCTGTGGACATGTCCAAATCTACTTTCATTCTGAGCATCCTGCTTCAGAATTTTGACAGGACCTCATTTCAAGGGAGCTAAGCACCCTACATGCCACTTTCTCATGTGTGAAACTTCAGGACCAGATGACCACTGCTTCAGGAGGAACTGCCCCAGTGTCACTTCAGATTGCCCAGATAGTAACCGCCCTGCCCAGTAACCTAGCGGATTGGTTCACTGAGCTACTGGAAGCCCAGACGATGCTCCCTCCCACCTTGGAGGAATGTCTTTAACTGGTTGAGAGAGCGGCTATGCCAAATGACTCCCAAGACGCTGCGTGGTCCGCCCTTCTGAACCTAACCCAAGGAAAGATGTCAGTCATGGAGTACGCCTGTGTGTACCGCCCTTTGGCCAAGGCGGCCAAGGTCACCCCTACTCAGATAACACGAATGTTCTGCCAGAACCTCCACCCAGACATCCTTACTGCATTGGCTGCCACTCGCCTGGGAGCTACCCTCGATGAGAAAATTTCAGTTATGACCCAGGTGGAGGGCCAACTAGCATTAGCTCAGGCAAAATCCCATCCTGTTTTACAACATGGGAGGTTCCGCAGCCACTGAGCTAAGTCTGAGCTGGTCTCCAGCACCTCACAGCCCTCACAAGGATCACCTTTAAGCTCTGCCAATGGGGTGACCCCCTCTGAGAACCTTAGAAGGGCAGCCCCAGTTTTTTCTACAACTTCCGCCCTATTCCTGCGCGCATTGTTAAAATCAATAAAGAAAAAACCTCATCTTATCTCTATGTCCCCTATTCGTTACACCTTTGGAGAAAAATGGGAAGAGAGAGGATCAACTTTGGGTGCTGGTAGACACCAGAGCAGAGGACAACTATATAGACTACAGGTTAGCTAAAGGAATAAAGCTGGAGATGGATTGGAAGGGAATTGTTACACTGCAAGAAACCTCATGATCTGTGAGAAGTTGAAAAGCCAATACCCAGGTGCTTCTGCGGCAGAGGCCTCACACTTTCCAAAAAACATTTAGTGATATTAAAAATCTGCTGCACCTCATAATCTTGGGCATGCAGTGGTGGCACAAGTACTCCCCTCAGTTCAAACTGCAGGAGCGCCTGGTCATGCTGCACCCCAAGGGCCAACTTATAGTGGCACTAGATTTCTTTACCACTGGTGGAGGGAAGCTTGGGGTAAACACAGTATTGGGGCTGGAGCCAGATGTGGATATTCCTGAAGAATTTTGTACATACTCCCACCTGTTTCAGAAGAACCAAGCTCTCTCAACAACCCTAATTGGACCTTTCCCTTTTACTTCAAGTTCAAAAAGGACGTGGAGTTTCCAAGGGTTGCCCCGTCTACCCTTTGAACCTGAAAGTGAAGAATGACCTAGAAGTTTATTTTAAGGAAATTCTAGAGCATGGGATGATCGTTCTCTCCAAGTCTTCAGTGGTGTCACCTATACTCCTGGTCCCAAAAGCAAGTGGCAAGCTCTGCCCATGTGTGGATTACTGGAAGCTAAATGCAATAACTGAGTCCAACCCCTTCCCCATTTCATTGATGGAGACCATCTATCAGATGATATAAGGTAGTCAGGTTTTCACCAAGTTAGACCTGGTTGATGCATTCAACCAAGTTTTTGTGATGGCAGAACAACAATAGTATACAGCTTTCAAGTGCCACTTGGGGGTGTCTGAGTAAAAGGTGATGCCTTTTGGCCTCAAGAACGCCCCAGCAGCATTCCAGCGTACCATAGACAATGCTCTAGGAAACCTAATTAGGAAATGTTGTGTGGCATATATGGATGATATCCTTGTGTTCTCCAAGACCAAAGAGGATCACAAAAGTGATGTTCTGAGCGTGCTGGAGGCCCTCAATAAGGCGAACCTCCGCTTAAAGCCATCAAAATGTGAGTTCTACAAGGACTCTGTCTCCTTCTTGGGAAACCTAGTCTTCCAAAAGGGAACAGCCATATGCCCTAACAAATTGAAGGCAGTGAGGGAGTGTCCGGCCCCTAAGGATAGAACTGGTTTTAGAAGCTTCCTGAGCGTGTTGAACTTCCTGAGAAGGTTTGCAAAGTCCTCTCAAAACGGTGGCACCTTTTTGGGTTGGGACCATCTAGTACTAAAAAAAACGGTGGCACCTTTAACTCATTTGCCAGGGCAGGTGCCGCTCCATTGGAGAGAAGAGGAGGAGAGAGCTTTCCAAACCATCAAGGAGAGCCTCATGAAGGCACTAGTACTAGCCCACCCTGACGCCAACCACCCTTTCATAGTTGAAACTGATGCCTCAAACTTCGAAATTGGAGCAGTTCTGCTGCAAGAGGGGGAAGATGGGGTAGACCATCCTGTAAGCTATTTTATCAGGAAAATGCTGCCCGCTGAGATGAACTATCCTGTGTATGACAAGGAGCTCCTAGCGATTGTATCAGCTTTGGAGGAATGGCATCATCACTTACTGTATGCCAGACACCCTTTTATCATCAGAACGGACCACTGTGCCCTCAAATTTTACAAGAGTCCAAAGCACATGAACCAGCGCCAGGCCAGGTGGCATCTAGAGCTGGCGCCTTATGATTTCAAGATTGTGTACAATCTGGGGGAGAGCAACTTCATTCCAAATCTCCTAAACAGAGACCCATTAAAGTCCTTTCCAAGGGAGGAGCTGGATGCCTACAACACAGCAACTATGTTGCCCTTGAATGTGTTCACCATCATTCAAAATGCCACCCATGAACTGAAGGACAAGCTCTGGGCTGCCCAGAAAAGCTCGAAATATGGGGCCACACTATGGAAGGATCTGGAGGAGGGGGTGGAGAATGAACATCATAAGAATTTCTGTAAAAAGAAAGGCCTTACCTTCCTCAAAGGGCGCCCATGGCTGCCCAGCCGCAAGCTCCAGGAGGAGGCAATAAGCGCATTCCATGACCACCCCTTAGCGGGACACCCTGGTAATGACAAAATGATAGAGCTCTTGGCCTGGAGTTACTTATAGCTGGGGATGCCAAGCGCCATGAGGGAGTACATCCAAAAATGTGTAACCTGCGCTCAATTCCAGCATGCCAGGCAGAAGCCTTTGGGTAAACTCAATCCACTCCAGATTGCAGCAATGCTGTAGTCCTCACTGAGTGTGGATTTTATATTGGGGTTTCCAAAATTGAAGGGGTATAACGCTGTGATGGTGGTAGTGGACAAAATGACCAAATATGCAGAATTCTTTCTATGTACCTCCAAAATCACAGCAAAGGGTAAAGCGGAAATTTTATGAATGTTGTATTTTCTCATTATGGCCTCCCAGAGGAGATAGTGTCAGATAGAGGCGCACAATTTTTTACTTGATTCTGACAACACCTATTGGAAAATCTTTAGATCAAACTGTGCAGATCATTGGCCTACCACCCTCAGTTGAACGGCCAGATGGAATGAGTCAATCAAGTCCTTGAGCAATATCTGCAATGCTATATGACCACTCAATAGGAACGCTGGATGGACTGGCTGAAACTAGCCCAATTTGCTTACAATAATTTAGCACACTCTTCAATAAAAATGTTGTCTTTCATGGCAAACTACAGGTTCCACCTAAAGACGGTGGAAAACCATCTCAGAGGTCCAAACCCAGCGGCAAACAACCTGGCATTGGAGATGAGGGAAAACCTGAAAACCTTACATGTGAATTGAACAAAAGCTATAGAGGCGCAGAAGAAGGCTGACACCTACCGATCTGAGGCCCCAGTGCTAAAGAAAGGAGACCTAGTAATGATCAATGCAAAAAATTATTTGGTTCCCGCTAGCTGCAGGAAAATTTGGACCAGTCGCTCTGGGCCCATTCAAGGTCCTCCACTAAGTGAATGAAGTAGCGTACAAACTGGAGTTTCCTGAGAGATCTCATGCACATCCAGTACTGCACGTCTCACAACTAAAGAAGTTTGAAGGCCCTCTTCCAGAGAAACTAAAGCCTGTCCACTCAGAGAACCCAGAAGAGGCTGAGTATGAAGTGGAAAAAATCCTGGACATGAAGATTTCATGGAAAAGGCACTGGTATCTGGTAAAGTGGGCAGTTACCCAGTGAAAAAGTGCACCTGGTAGACTGCTGTCAACTGCAGCAACTGCTCACAGAAGGTGGAAGAGTTTTTGGAGTCAGAGGGGGCTCTCATCTGGGGGGTGATATAATGGTCAAGGCGTTTTCTGACCATCACATTGCCCTAATCTTCCCTAGGTGACAACGAGGTTAAGGGTGAGGGGCACAATTATTACAATTTTCATAGATGGCAATCTGACAAATCAGATGCCACAAAATTGAAGTTTTAAATAAATGTCACAAGGTGGATGAGGAAGAAATCCTTGTAAAGGGCGCTCTGGCCAACCAGATGCTGCCAAACACAATATTTCCAAATGCAGTAATGAGAAAGCAAATTCTCAAAAATGAAGTTTCAGCCAACCAGATGCAGCCAAGTCCAATTTCCCCAAATGTGTCAACAAGGATGAAAATCCTTGTAAATGATGCTCTGGCCAACCAGATGCCACCAACTGTAATATTACCAATTAGGGTGACAAGGATGAAGACCCTTGTAAATGGAACTCTGGCAAATCAGAGGCTGCCAAAACCCTTTTAACTAATATGATAATTAGAGATACAGATGTAGGGAAAGGCTTGGGCTTTGAGAATGATTTGAAGCAAATTAATAAATGTGGAAAATTTTCTGAAACTGTGAAGGTACCCATACCTAGTTTTGGAACAGGTCTTAATAAGGAAATTGAGGGTTCAGATTCTTGGAATATGCCTGTTGTTGAGAAGATGCCTGTGGACTCTACAGAAAACAAGACCCGCTCTTCTCTTTAAGCTCAGTATAAATCTTAGCTGATGAAGCTGCTCAAAGCAGTTTTGTCTTCTAGAATATATATTAAAACTTAGTATAATCCAAAATTAATTTTTAATGATTAATAATCATCTTTATTAAGTCCTTAAGGGAAACTGCACATGGACCACAGCTCAGACTTTGACAAGTCCATTGAGTCTTTATATGCGCTTTCTAGAGGAAAAACCTCTTACTTGGTGCCAGCATAGTACTGACTGTGGCACAAACTTTCATAGTAAAGTGCTTCCCGCATAGTCACATAGGGACATTTCCACAGCAGGATTATCCTGCCTGTGGGAACTTATCTGAGCACTCTTGCCTAACCGCTTTGTGGCAGTGTTTAATACCCCGTCCATCACACAAGTCATAAGGATTGTAGACCCTCAGATGAACTTATTACGTTTATTTCTGGCTAAAAATATTGAAAATGAGGCGTTATAGGTAAGATTTGGTTAACATCAAACCCAATATATTTCCAAGCTGATACTAATAAAATACAATCATTTACCACTACAAGAAAACGTTTAATACAAGCTTTTTGTATTTAATACTTTTTGTTGTATGAAGTTGAGAAATTACTCGGGATCAGAAAAATTATGGCAGCAAACTATTGTAAAAGTAACCAACAGTAAAATACAGCTTCATAATGTTATTTTCAAGGAGTTTATATCTTGAATATTCTCACCATCTGGTCTATTGTCTCCATACAATAGACGCTCAAAACTCAGGATTATTTCTGAAGAAGAACCAGCCCAAGTAAAGTAAGTTTAAAATTCGATAACTGGTGCTCATGGCTGAGAATGCAGATGGTGACCATGCTGGGCAGGAAAGCAACCCTTGGCTATATCAATTTTCAAGGATTTTTTACAAAATTTTAAGACTCAGCGGACATAATGAGTCATTAAATTTATAATCTCACCAAAGAAGTTACTTTTATTAATGAGGCAAATACAGCTCTACATTAAAAAGTGAATTATTTAAAAAATTATTAAGTGAGAAAGATCAATTGATTTCTGCTCTTTAATTTCAAATGACCAATCTAAATGAGAAAATTGCAATATTGAAGGATTGGGATAATGGTTAAAGCCAGCATGCTGAAGCGATTCTACTGACAGTAATGTCTCTGAATATTATGAGATTAATTTTAGGCCACGTTGGTAATTGCCATGTAGAATAATTGCTTTGACCAACCCAAGTTTCTCTAACTGTGGTGCAGCGCCTCAGTACCCTGATACACCTGGTTCAAACCAGCAGAGAAGTAATAACAATACTCATGAGCAGAAGAGTGATAATTACAAACTGCCAAACATATTTTTTCAATAAGAGTGAAAATATAGTCACTTTTTATCAAACTCTTTGAAATGGCCATGTATGAGGCCAGTGACCATAACAAAGCGACCACTATGATCAATTGCTTAAATGAATGGAGTATTGAGTTATTTATGCCTTATTTGGATGAAAACATAACCTATACTGAAGTCAAAGGGGCCGTGCTTCATTAAATTTGGAGATCTAGAATGAATGTCAACTAGAAAATCAAAATTCATGAATATCAGCTTTAAGAAAGATGAAATGATTAGTGAATTTGCAGATTGATTCTATTGTGAAGCTCAAGTTCTTTTAGGTGCAAAGGCTATGATCAATTTTGATGCTAAGATTGCATTACAACATGCAGTACAACCTTACCAAGATTTGTCAAACACCTCATTGCCTGCTTTTGTGTTAAAACCTTACAACATCCAAATTAGTTGACTATCTTCTCAAATGCTCACAAAATTATGGCCCTCTCAATACTGAATACAGATCAGGACCTTCTGCCTTTGTTGGAAAACCCTACAATATCAATAATACTGACAGTGATCCACCTGTGAAAACTGAGAAAATCTTAAATACAAGGGCCTCTTACCCATGAAATGAAATTACTTGCTATAACTGCAAGCATAAATGACACTATGCTTTCCAATGCCATCAACATAGTGCTAATGTAGTACTTCCAGATAACGCGCAGCTGGAGGTAAAAGAACAAGCACAATAGATGCAGAACGCTCTATTGTGCCAAAAACATCAGTCCCACCTGACTGACATAAAAACTTGAGTCATGGGGCCTCAATTACTAGCAAAACAAATTCTATTTTAGCATGGAATGAAGAATATATGAACATACATGTGGTAATTCACTTATAAAGTAAGGTTGTTATATCTAAATCCTCTGTAGTTGCTAAACTATATGTGCAAAAGATACATGAGCATACTTTAGCTGAGGGGCCATGCAATACAGCAAATACCCCAAGCTCGAAGGGGTGAATATAGCTATGCCAATTGGCACATTCATCAACATATATCCTAACTTTGGAAATACCCTAAAGCATACTCTTAACTCTTTGGATTCTTCCCAAATCCATTTAGTAAGCTCTATTGATTCTTATTAAAAAATAATGAGAGAGAAAGTGAAAAATAAAAAGAAAAAAATATAAAACATGAAAAAACAATTTATATATAAAATTATAATAAAAAAACTTATAAAGATGAAAAATAACAATCAAGAAGAATAAATTTTATTTATGAATTCTAAAGCCTTATCGCCACTGGGGTTAAATGACTCTTCTTGGGAGGGGAGAGTGAGATTGAAACCAAGGGGGTTAGCTGAGGATTTCTGGAGTTGCAACAGGCATAGAAGTTGAAATTTTGGAAAACGTTAAAGTATAGCTGGTTGAACTAGCCTGGGAAATGAAGGCAAAATGCCTGAGCTTAATGTAGCATGTAGCATGGAATTGTGAAAAAAAAAGAATAAAGGTTTATCCAGAGCCAAAATGCTATTAATGTAGCATCATATTCTGAATGGCAAGAAAATTAGATTTTGTGACTAAGTTGAAAAGAATACCTCCACTTTTATATAGTCAAGGAGGGAGAAGTGTTGAATGATTGACTGGACCTAAATATTCAGGTAATTTGATAGGGGAAATAATATTAGCTGATGCTAATTTATTATGTATCATATCAGAATTATCAGTGATTATGGACCAAAAATATCCTAAGTATATTTGAACTTGGGATTCAGGGCCTAGCAATTTCACTTAATAATATTCAACTATGATGACATGGGCCCCAGAGCTTTGTTGGTTAAGTCAGACTTAATAACAATAGTCAACTTAATGACACAAGCTCATGGGCTTTGTTGACTATGTCAAAATTATCTTTTAATGACAATCAAATTTTTGATCAAACTAATTACTAATAAGTTTTATGCATTGCTCTGGTATGTGCTGCCAATTGCTTGAGAGGAGCATTGGTTCAGCTATTTGCAGATGCATCAGAAATGCTGTCTTGATATATTAAGAATTTGACACTGACCCTGAGACCATGTGAGATGCTCCCAAGTTATAAGAATTGTAGATCCTCAGATGAACTTATTACATTTTTCTCTGGCTAAGTGCCATTGAAAATGAGGTGTCATGGGTAAGATGTGGTTAACATTGAACCCTATAAATTATCTCCAAGTTGATACTAATAAAAACCAACCATTTACCACTACAAATTAATTGTTTAATACAAAATTTTTATATTTAATACTTTTTGTTGTATTAGGTTGTAGAAATTAAGAAGGATCAGAAAGATCATGGCAGCAATCCATTAAAAAGTAACTAACAGTAAAATACAGCTTCAAAGTGTTATTTTCAAAAAGTTAGTATCTTGAATATTATCACCATCTGGGTCTATTGTCATCATACAATAGATTCTCAAAACTCAAAATTATTTCTGAAGAAGAACCAGCCCAATTAAAGTAGGACTAAAATTCAACACTCCTGTAAGCATCACCACTGATTTGGTGACAGCTTTTGGAGGGAACAACAATATGGATTCTCAGCTGCTTCAACAGCAATCTGGTGATCAACACATATTTGTTCTGCATTTGGCTGTGGGGTGAATAACAAGTGGGAACTTGGTGTCATATTCATGACTGAGGATCTGCTCATTTTGGAGAGTGGTTCATCATTAATTTTACCTGATTTATCAATTTCAGCTATAAAAACCAAAGGTTTCTGGTCTATCTGAATTGGGGTTTGGTATATGATTGAGGATTGGTTGATTGGGGGAAGCATGGGAGCAATTGATATTCAAGGCAGTTCTTGATTGGAGAGAGCATAAGTGGCATTGATAAAAGGAGGATCCTGATTGGGTACTATGATTATAGAAGCAGGCTTTGGAGGAGGAGGGTAGCTTTCTACCCTTTATCAAAAAAGCACAAGGTTGGCAGCAGATTAGAGACCAAAGGATGTAAATGCAAGGCTAGAGGAAGTGGAAAAGGATAGGCATTTTCATTTGGAGTGGTCCAACTTGACACAGGATAGACAGTTAATCTGCCCACCTTTGACATGGACCCAGAATAGATGGTCAGGGACCAAAGAAATGATAGCGCAAGAGGGAGTAGACAGTGAACTTTTACTAAATTTAGGGCTGATTGTGGCAGATACCTGAGGCTCAGTAAGGTATGTGGCTCTATTTAGGACCACAAATTATAGGATAAGGCTAGAGCAGTAGGCTGCCAAACCTTCTATAAACTCCTGATAGAGCACCTTGGGGAAAGGTGGGTAGATTTCCCAGCAAACCAAACCACCAAAGAGGTGTCTGTGAGGAGCTAAGTAAACATCATGGGAATAGAGGCACCCTTGAAGACCAGGGGCACAGTTGTTGCAGTATCAGTGTTAGCTTCACACATGAAGCCAAATTAGAAATACCCTTATATGGGTGATCTGGTAAATCTGGCAGGTTACATCACTGCCTGTGCTTTTTTGATAATAGCTTTGTCTGAGTATAGGAACATTTTCCCATATTCAACCCAAAGGCCAAGATATATATTAGGCCCAAGGAGCACAAGTGGGCTGTGAGGCTCTGCCTGGGAGCATACAAGGTGGAGATCAATATCTTTGGGTGGAACAAACCAACCCAAGGATTTGCTAGGGCTGGACAAACCAGTATAAGTGCATTTTCCTTCCAGAAAGAAAACTTTAGGGGAGTTTTGCTGCTGCCCTACACTGGAGCAGCCAGCAGAGGATCTGGGGACATTGGTAAGAGAATGTCAGTGGGAGGTCAAAGGTTTTAGTTTAACTTAAAGTTAACTTTTACAAAAATTTACTCTGAAGTAACACCAAGTGAAAAGAAATGTCCCACTCTATTTTTATAATAAAAATGTTTCTCTTATGCTTAAAAAGAGCTATATAAATAAAAATTGGCTTAAACTGTATTCTGGTAAAACTATTCAAATTCTTGATGCACTAGTTTGTAGACATATGTTGATTCTGAACATTATTAAGACAAATCTGCTTCTTCTGAAGTTGTCAGGACAAATGAAGGCCTTAAAAATAAGCAAAATAATTATTTTTTACAATTACTTGGCCTTCTATTTTCTCTTTTAGTTGAACATCAGTAACTAAAGATAGATCAGCTCAAAGATTATTGAAAAGATAAGTATGCTAATCAATATGTTTAACTTTTATTTTTTACAATATTAAAACTTTGAAAAAGCTATGACTTACTTAAATATGTTTGATAGACCTTGCTACTGTTTGCTAAATTTTTTATTCATCAAAAATATGGTCTATATAAAGGGGAGGATACCCAAGTGGTAGAATGGACTTCTACCACTGCCTCCCCTAGTTCGATTCCGGTACAGGAACTTTGGGTAGGGGACAAGTATGACTGTGTTGGCGTTGCGCACCAATGCCCCGAACCGAGATAGCAAATAGCAAATGCGGTCCATGGAGTTCCTGGCCTATCATACGCCGCACATGGAGGTTTTCCGGATTTTATCCTCCTTTCCCATTCATTCGATTTCCTTTAATCGGTGCGGTATCGTCCCCAGGTCGGCCCACCTCGAATAAAATAAAAAAAATATGGTCTATAAAATGTTAGTACTTCATATATTCTATCTATTTTATACATATACTGGCTCTCACAATAGATCCTGTAACTGTCTAGCTTTATTCTTTTTATAATAAATAGCTTATTTGTTTCTGAAAAGTAATCTCAAAGATAATTATTAGCGCCAGTTTGACAAGTCATTTTAATTTAAAAATACATTTTAAATCTATATAACATGCAAGTGTAATAATCCAAAAAACTAGTAACTGTTTGGATTCTATATTACCTATTATATAATGAGGTGTAAGCATAAACTTTACACTTATATAAAAGATAATCTGCTGATATTTACTGCATCAAATTCATCAAGCTTATATTGCAACTAAGTGGTATATATTTATATAGAACAAGTTAGATTAACTACAAAAGACTTATGAGTAAAATGCATACTTTATGTGACTATGCTGAGCTTTAATTTTAACAAATTATAATCATGATAAGTAGATAATGTAAATGTAATTTAGAACAATTTTGAGTAGTAAAAATTTACAAAACAGTAATTTTAAACGGAAGTTTTGTTGATATAACACAGTATCTTCAGGCGCATATAACAAAAAAGGCTATCCTCGAGTTTCAACTTAAAATTTGACCTTTTATTTATATGGTTTTAATTTTGAAATATATAGTTTATTTACCGCGTGCTACTGTCCAGTTTTTTAATTTCAACCTTTTATAAGAATGCTTCTTGAATACTAATTACTTCTTAGATAATAGAATTAAATACTTTCTATGAAATTTCTGCTTAATTAAAGATCGATTAAGATATAGGCATGAGTTAGAACAACCAAAAATATTAAAAAAATTAAATTTATTGTGATTAAATATTGTAATTAAAGTAAAACTATATTTTTTAATCTTTTTACTTTATCATACATTATATGATATAGTGAATTGTAATAAAAAGTTTGAAAAACTCAACACGAGAGCGGACAAACTGAGCAAAACGTTTTAATGTTACAAGTAAGTTAAATTGAAAATTGAAAAGCAAGAACCCAGATAAAAATAAAGTTAACGAACTATAAAATCAGTGATCAGGGAAGCTATTCCAGTCAAAAATATTGTCGCTCTATTTAACGTTAAATTCCGCTTTCTGTGAAAAGACATTTAATAAGTTGGTAAAAAATGGCTAAAACTATAAGAAAATGTCAATAAAATAATAACTACAAAAATATGTTTTAATTTAAATTAACTTCGAGAAGTTTAAAGCAAGTGATGAAATAGTTAACTGTGAAGAAAGCAAACAACACAAGCGCAAAATTAGTAATTCATTACAAAATGTGCTAAGGACAAACATGAAGCATATGAACAAATAGTACGACCATAAGTGTTCAAAGCTTTGGAACAGGTTTGTAAAGGCGTATATATTCCATAGTTTTTTCAACACCACCAGCGTTAACGAAAAGCTCTTCCAACTGTTGTGCTAATAAGAAATCGCCTGCAACTTTAATCCTTCCCGACATATACCCCTGAACACCACTGAGTCCGCCAGCAGCAGCATTTATAAGGTCTTTGTCTTCAATTTCAATCAAAACTACTGGAAGGCGCGGCTCTTTAGGGTCAGTGTTAATATTCGGTCTAGTGTTAGAGATTTGAGGCAATTCATTGTTTCCTTAAGAGATCAGAATCATTTCATGTAATGATACTTACCTTTAAAAAACAAGTACCTACTCGAGATAAGTTTACAAAAAAATAATTTACCAATCACGAACCCGCTTCTTTTTCTTGAATACTGACACAATTAAGAGACCTCGCAACTTTGAAACTGACGAAGGAGACTTAGCTATTTCTTGGCTAAATTTAGCAAATAAAATATCGGACATGAGATGCTGGGATTCTGTAGACATTTAATTTTCCAATGTACACTTAGCTAAGACTTATCTATATGGTCAAAGGCTCTCAAGGATACTCGGTGTAAAGCGTGGGACTTGGAATCAATACTCTGCGTATAGATTTTTAGAAGTGACTGCTCTGACGAACGTAATGTGCTGTCAGTTAGATGGTAATGGGAATTCAAATTCGTGCCTATCAAACCCTCCACCATTTATCCATTAACTAATCTTTTTTTTTAGTACTAGATGGTTCCATTAACTAATCTTTGTGCGCTATAACTTTTATGCCTTTACAAAATTTAAAAAATCAATCAACTTGCTTCCAATTAGAAAAAATATATTTTGTCTTTAGTTTAGGATATATATAAATGTTAATTCAAATTTTGTAAGTCCCCCCTGAGTATACACATAATATGCTCCATTGCTAGCTAAAAACTAGTACTAACTCTAATTAGTTAATTCTAATGCTAGTGTACTATTCAAACAATAACAACAGATCTTTGGATTTAAAACTTTCTTAATTACATCAAGGATACTCAGTAATATTTTAAAAAATCCCAACCAAAACTTTACTTCTTTGCATCCAAATATAAAAATCTAAAAATAACTAGTTCCAAATATATAATAGTTAGGGGAGGATAACCCAGTGGTAGAATGGACTTCTACCACTGCCTCCCCTAGTTCGATTCTGGTACAGGAACTTTGGGTAGGGGAAAATTATGACTGTGTTGACGTTGTGCACCAATGCCCTGGACCAAGATAGCAAATAGCAAAGGCAGTCCACAGAGCTCCTGGCCTATCATATGCCACACATGGAGGGTTTCTGGATTTATCCTCTTTCCCATTCATTCAATTTCCCATTAATTGGTACAGTATCATCCCCAGGTCAGCCCACCTTGAATAATATAAAAACAAATATATAATAGTTGTTTGGACCAGGGACACCTATTTTTCTTAAATTTCTGGAATTGTAAGTCCTGGGGAACATCCCCTGGCTGTTGATTGGGCCATTTTTCCATTCCTGAGCAAGAAGGCACCAAAGAGGATGGCAGTACCCCTCATTACTCAGGGCAATCTCACTCACATAGTAGATGAGCGCTGGGTAATATCTCTTCCACTTTGGATCCCACCCCCAGTACCCACACTTACCTTGGCAGAACTGCTATGGGGAATCAGAGAAATCTGCTCTGAGATTATCAAATTAAAATCAATTAAGACAAATTTGAATGGCAATCTGCCCAACGTTCAGATCTCAAATGGCCAGAAAGGCATGAAGACTGAGTTATCAGCTGGAATGCCTGACAATTTCGATTCAATTAACATGCCAATTGAATAAATCACTTCCCTACTAAAGTCACCAGGGATCATCTTTGATGGGCAGGCTACAGCATTGGACATCATCAATGAGGGTTCAAAGTCCCCCATTGACAATTCAGGCATTGTGGCCAATGTGATGCCACTGACCGAACAAACAGCCCTGTGACTGAGCATGGGCAGGTTGCCATCCTGAACCCGTTCCCAACCAAATGGATCTACCCCTATGTGGGGTAGCCTTGGGGGATTTCTACCGCTTGTCAGGCCAAATGCCATCACATCAAACATCATAAATGTAACCAAGCCTCAGTTCAGACGTTCAAGGTCAAACTGACAGTGACTCAGCCCATCGCCGAATTTTTTGATGTCAGTTCCCAGGGAATAAACCCACCCATTCCTGAATAATTTACTGGTTAGGTCAAAATCAAGGGTACTGATCTCGGCTTGTCACTACCCCAATTGACCACTATTTAATCAGTTGCATTGCACTGAGAAAATTGTTGGTTGATTTCATTCCTTTTCCTTCAATAAAAATTTTGCCTAAAAAACCAATCAATTTTTAATGTATTCCTCTTTCTGGCTGCATC
This sequence comes from Massospora cicadina, assembly GCA_022478985.1. Taxonomy (NCBI): domain Eukaryota; kingdom Fungi; phylum Entomophthoromycota; class Entomophthoromycetes; order Entomophthorales; family Entomophthoraceae; genus Massospora; species Massospora cicadina. The sequence continues at coordinate 509 of JAKSZP010013949.1, read as the reverse complement.
CCCGATAGCGTTTCACTGGTGGCCTGTTGTTCCATATACCAGATGGGCACTACCAGTACTTATGGTCACTATGGCCCCTTCCATCGTTGATTGGATTCAGTGAGTCAGATATTTTTGGTAATACAATCCTGTTTTTATGAACTACAGGCAATAGTACATGGGAATCTTGTGACCCTACATCCACCAACTGCAAGAGAGAATCTGTCTCCTTGCCTCCCTGGCAGAAATGACCCCATATGCTGATGAACTTATTAAAACTATTTCTGTGATCCACTTTTCTTTCCTGTTATTATCACTTTTAGTAACATGATTCTACGCAATTTCTCTGAGATTGACAATCAGCCTGGAATATGAGCAAATTTGTCCACAACTATACCAGTTGGGCAAAAGTGGCCAGCATGAAAGGCCCAAAGCCCTCCCAACCTGCTGGGGAAAAATTCCCCGGTGGAATGTTGACACACCCTCCCACCAAAAAGGGTGAGTACAGCGCTGCACCCGGAGTTTTGCAA
>JAKSZP010013948.1:0-29044 GCA_022478985.1 Massospora cicadina | reverse complement strand
CTATGGAGTTGATTCGGAGAATGCTGAAGCTGCTTATAAGTATCTGTTTTGTAAAGATATGGATCAAGAAATTACATCCAATGAAACCGGTTCGGAGTATTTAGAACTTATTAGCTCTGCTGAACAATCCATAATTTAATAGACTTAAGCTTTAAAACTCGCAAAAAGGTTTTGCCAAACATTTTTGCATTTTTCGTTTTGATATTACTCATTGTATCTTTTTCTTGATATTTTAAAGTGGGGTTTTCAACCAGTTGCCTTTAATTCGTAAACAATCTTGGAAAATTTTGATTTATAACTGAGAAATTAAATATGTTTTATTTAGTGTAAAAATATTTTAATATGTAGAACGATCACAATTTAAATTGTTATCCAGTTACATAACCAAATACTTCTCATTATTACAATATACTAGAGGGCTTATATAATTATATTTGGCGCAACTCAAGTTTGAAATCCCTACTGAGTCCTTAATGGTAAGAACTTCTAATTTAATCTTTGGTCGTAAATATACTGGCTGTCACACAAATCATTAAATAGCACAATGAATCATGCATGGTATAAATTAAGAAAAGTATCTTTTATAGAGTTTATATAAGTACAAAGCTTTTTTGTTTTAATAATCTGTTGCTCTAGATTATAAATGTTCTGATAGACAGCAGTTTAAATCATTAAAACAAAGCAACATTAAATTCTAGTTAGATTCAACACTCTAGGGTCTTTATTTTTCAATGATTTGGGAACCTGGCGAGTAATGCATTAAACTATAACAAAAGAGTTACAATTTTGCAATATTAGCAATTAGCTCTAATCAAACTCCAAATTTGGTTAAATAATTGATTATATATCTAATTTGACATCTCCATAAAAACAATATTTTGTCTGTTGAAATTTGGTCTAACCAACCATAAGAACAAATACTAATTCACTTGATATTATAATTAATTATTAGACTGAGGACTTGATCTGTCTTGCCTTTATACCGACGTCAATCCGCCATTTATTGGGCACCATCATCAATTATAGATAGTATCCAAAGTTAAGATCAATTCCTTGTCACTTGCCGGTGATAAACTCTAAACTACTAATTTACTTCGATCTACCTCGCCCCCAAGGCCATAGACTGTGGGAATACTGCTAGGTAATGCTTGCAGGTGTTGATATTGAGCAGGATTTCCACAAACAATTTCTTTTTTTTATTTCCAACTAATTTAATGGATTTTCACTATTTAAATCTCACAATAAATTATTTTTTCCCAAGTTGCAGCTTGGGTGTAATAAACAATACCTTATTACAATGCCTTCCCCAAGTGTTTAGGGTCATTGAAGTCTAATAGTGGGGTGATTAGCAAAAATGATATAGGCTGGATGGCACAGCTTATATAGTTTAACGATCTGGCCAATCAGTGCTCAAGAAAGTTGTTTTTCTTTGTCTGGTATTAACATATTATGGTTGATCCATTGTAGGTAGGATAAAACATATAGAAAGTTTTTATATATCAACTCAATTATTTGTATCAGATTTAAGCTCATCACGGCCAATATCCATCTGCTTCAGCTCATGATTGGGAGTAAATTTCTTCACCCTTAGTGACCTCCTTGGGTCTAAAAGGGGTTGGTTTTGTTATAGACAAAAACACAAAATTAGTGCTAGGGCTTGGGCAGCCTGCCAACTCAGGTGGGGTATTCCACTGAGGGTCAGGATGACAAGGGCAGCTTGATTTGCTCTGGTCAATGAAAGACAAGGAGTAAAATAATTACTCTGAGTTAAATCATTGTGCTAAAAGTTAGGCAATTTCTTATTTAATAAAATTGACCTATTCTCACCCAAAACATTCTTTTCTTTAAGACTAGAGGGAAAATAACCAGCATCATCCCCCTCAAGAATGTTAGGGGGAAAATAGAGCCATAGGAAGCAGCCATGTACCTTATTGATTATAATTCTGTAGCCAAGAATTTGATATAATACTCAGCACCTCTCTTGTGGGTGATGACAAAATGACCTTCCCTTATTGACAAAGCTTACCACTTCTAGAAGTGATGAAGTTATGATAATAGAGAACCAGGTCAGGCACTTGGAAGGAAGATAGTGGGCCCAGAGCTCATTGGAAGCTTGTACTTCTTTAACAAAAGTTTTAGCTAAGTTTGTCATAGCCTCAGAATGAATCTGAATGATACACTGAGCCAACCTTCTCATGGCTTTCTCAGGTTCATCATTTCTAAAGGAGAAAACATCTTTAGCTAAGATGGCAGGCATTTCTGGTTCTCACCCATACAAGACATGAAATGGGGAAATTTTCAGAATCTGGTGATAACTAAGCTGGTAAGCCATAGAAGCACCGGGTAGGAATTGGTCCCAGTGAAGTGAATAAGTAGATGCTATTTTTTTACAAGATTGAGACCAAGGTTCCATTTGCTCTCTCCATAGTCTTATTGGTAGAGGGAATGTACAGGGATGAAAAGAGTTGTTGGGCTCGCATGGAGGTAGCCAGGACCATGACTACTCTGGAGGTGAAGTCTTTGCCATTGTAGCAGGATAGTAATTGAAGACAGCCTTGACAAGATGGAAATGTTTTGATATAAGAACGTTGCAGAGGCATTGGCCGTTTGGGCTGGGGGAGCCATGGCTTATATCCACTTAGTAAAATGGTCACTGCCTACTAGATATATATGTTCCCACTGGTAGTCTGTGGGAGGGGACCTACTACATCTAGGCTGATGGTATGAAAAGGTTGTTGGGGAGTTTTGGTTGATAATAGTACCTAGTCTTAAAAACTAGACTGTTACTTATAGGTGAGGCAGGCTTCCAAAACTTCAACAATAGTTTCTATAATTTCTTCCCAATGGTACCTCTCTTAATCCACTCATAGGTTTTCTTTGATCCCCCATGACCTATGGTAGAGTGAGCTTCCAAGATATCAGATACATGTTCCAATTGCCATAGATAGGGCAACCACTTTGCCCCCACCTGCTTATACAACTTCCCACTATACAATTTGGTGTTGTGGGAGTTCTGGGCTAATATCTTCTGGACAGGCTCATCCTCATCCGCTCAATCATTGGGGGTCAATAAGAAGTCATATAACCTCTCCGCCTCACTATTATCCAAATGCAGGACTGACAGCTGAGTTAGCCCATTGATAACATGTGGTGGGTTCCAGCACGGTGTTCAATCTTCATGTCATAATATTGAAGCTTTAGAGCCCAGTGCGCTAACCGGCCAGTAGGATCTTTCATGTTCTGTAACCACTTCAAAAAAGCGTGGTTGGTAACCACAGTGAAGGTAGTTCCATACAGAAAAAGGTGGTAGTGCTTTATAGCTAAAAATGGCAAGGTACTCCTTATCTGTAATGCTGTAGTTGCACTCCACCTTGAACAGAATTTTGTTGAAGTAGGATACAGGATGATCTACACCGTTTTCATCCAATTGATCCAAGATGGCTTCAACGGCATAGTCCTAAGTGTCAGTAAACAAGATGAAGGGTTTACCACAATTTAGGTGCCTCTGGATAGGCTGTTGTTGTAGCAGTTGTTCAGGATCTCAAAAGCAGCCTTCTGTTCGGCACCCCAATGAAAAGGAGTATTCTTGGTTAATAGGCGGACAAGAGGTTCTCTGAACTGGATGAACTTAGGGATTTGAAAGTAATACCCTATCATCCCAAGAAATACCTGAATATCCCTTAGATTTTAGGGGGAGACATTTTTGAGATTGCATTGACCTTGTTCTGTATGGGTTGAATTCCTTCTTGAGAAATGGAGTGTCCAAGGAAATCCATTTCCTTTGGAAGAAGGTACACTTTGAGGGTTTCAACTTAATAGTTAACTTATGTAACCATTGAAACACCTTTTTCAGGTGATCAAGATGTTAGTTGAAGGTTTTTAAGAACACTTTGATGTCATCAAGATAGAAGATGACACAAGTTAACTTCAGGTCCTGCAAAATGTGATCCATCACATGCTGGAAAGTTTTAGATGTGTTACACAACCCTTGAGGTAATTGAGTGGGTTATAAGAGAGCCTTGCTACAAATAAGAGCGCATTTCTCCTGATCTTGAGAAGAAAGGTCCATTTTTCAATAGCCACTAGCCAAGTCCATTTTGAAGAAGTTAGATTCAGAGAGTTGTTCTAGGGCGTCATCAATGGGGGTAGGATAGCTATCATTTTTTGTGAGGTTATTTAATTTTCAGTAGTTCATGACTACCCAATGACTTCCGTTCTTCTTTTTAATTAGCAAAAGGGGAGAAGACCAAGGGCTTTGTGAAGAAACTAGTAACCCCACGTCTAGTAACTGCTTGAGCTCATTCCTCATCTGCTGTTCTTCCACCTTTGATTTATGATAAGATTTTGATTAAATGGCATGGCATCCCCCACATCAATGGAGTGGCTCCAGTCCCTCATATGTCCATAGTTGGTCTCTAATTTGGAGAATATGTTGCTATATCCTTCTAATAAAGTGTGGACTTTATCAAGTTCATCTGGGGTCAGCTCATCTGGGATATGAACATTGTGTAAGGTACATGACAGGTATCCGTTGGAAAGCCAAAATACATCATAGAGCCAATGAAGTGAATATGTTCAATGTTCTCTACGGGGACCACTAAGCCTCTGCCAATCTCCTGATGTTTTCTTTAACCATGTAATTGCCGGTGAGGTTCCCCAATAGAATAGTAGTAGGCATCTGGTAGGCTAGGCGTTTTATACCAGGAAAAACCCAAGGCTCCAAGTGGCTAATGCACTCAATACTTACAAGCTCCAACAAGCAGTGGTGTGGGATTTGGAGGTGATATTTGTGTCAACCACTCCTTGTTAACCAGGCTTAATAACTACCTCATCCAAAGCATAGAAAGGAATACCATCCCCAGAACTCACTGCATTGGGCAGTTTTTTGTATTTCGTCCAGAGGTGGTATGATGTAGAGGCAAAGCGGAAAATGGATATTAAACCAGGCAAGAGTACTTGTTTTTGCTGAGATCTTTATTGGATAAGACTAAAGGGATTTTATAGTTGAGTAATGAGAAAAGCACTTGCTTCATGTTAGTTATTTTCTTATATTCAATCATAAACTGGGTACCTATGAGCATATCATAGTTGTTGTTGTCCAAGGCCACTGCTTGGGCTGATGAGATGAGCTTTCCAATCTGAATGGGAAGGGAAGAGCATGCCCCTATGGCGCGGGTGTTGTTTGGGCCAGCGGTTCCAAATTCATCATTGACTTCAAGTCAGTCTCCAGCTTGATCTTTTTGATCAGTATGTAGAAAATTACATTCACCAGGGGAGTCAGTATCCAGGATGGTCATCACCTAGACTTTCTGGATAACCACTTCCACCTTGGTGAGTGTTCCTCCAAAGTTAGGAGACAAAGCTAAGATCTGCTTGATCCGGAAGGTGGATCTTAGTTTGTGAGCAGTCTCAGGGTATTTATCCAAGATGGATTTCATTGTATGGACCTGCTGAACAGTCAAATCAAGCCAGCCAAGAACTGATTTGCATCGCTGGTGGTATCATAACCTTGGGACACCCTAGAACTTGGCTGATTACGTTTTCTTAGGTATGGTGGTCTAGTCTATTCTCCAGCATTCAATTGATCAGGGACCTCCACTTTAGCGGGTACTCCCAGTATGTAGTACCCAACATCTTTGTAACCCCCTTCAGATTTGTCCCCAGTGGTATTCTCAATAAATGGAAATGACGCAATTGAGGTAGGGGAGTCAGACACATGAGGTTGGGTAGCTATCCTCTGACCATACGTTTTTCCAACAAGCCCTTCCTTATTTCAGGAGCTACCCTTAGGGCGCACTACTACCATCTTGGCTAGAGGAAGGTATGGAGGCTTTAATGAGCTTATGTGGGAGCACAGTGTTAGATGCCTTGAGAGTTCTCAGACCTACAAATGGGAGTGAAATATGATTTGAGTCGCACTGAAGGAGCAGGTTTCACAGGGTGGATAGGCACAGGGGGGCCATGAGAATCGTTGGGTCCACCCCCATTTCCCTACTGGTGAAAACGCCTCAATGGTTAGAACTTGGGGTTTCACCATAGCTTCATTGGTTGTTGCACAGGTCTGAAAATCAGCAACGTCTAAAAAGCCTCTTTTATGTCATGGATGTTCTTGAAGTTTCACTTCACTGAGATGATATGCTTGGTTAGAGAAAATTGAGAAGCTAATTTAATTAATGTGGAGACGATGGCATCAAAAAGGGTCAGCATGTTAGACATTGACAACCTTTTCACAGTAAGGCAAAATTTCTCAGCAAAGGAAGTGGTCAGTTCACCCTCATACATGCTAAGGCGCATAAAGGTCTGTATTTCCCTGTGTAGACTCTGCTGTGATCTGAATACACCCAAAAGAGCCTCCTTTGCTTCTGCCCAGGTACGCAGAGTGTCCATATAAGGGACTATAATCTCTTGCACCAGGGGACTTAAGCAAGGAAGGATTTGTTGAACTTTCTGCTTATCAGTTGCGCCATACATAATGTTGAAAATTTTATATTCTCGATAATAGGTGACTCTATTAGTGTGCCAGGCTAAAATAGTATGAAGACTGCTGGCCCTTGCTTTTTCACAATCATTGGTGACCTTTCCCTAAGAATTCACAGGGCAACCCACCAACCCAGAAGAACAACTTCTCCTTCTGAGGCTTGACCATTCATTATGGCTCAGAGGTCCTCTTTGGAACTTGTTCAACAATTGTGGTTCAGCGGCCTCTATTGATTCCCTCAGGGTTTCATACCTTAAATCTTTCTAGTTCATCATTGTTGCTGCTAATTGCCCAAGTTCCTGCGGGGTTTCCATCTAGTTCAAGGTTGGGAGTTGGTTGCGCTGACCACTCCAGGTGTTTTAACCCAGCGCCTAACAACTAGGGATCTTGAGTTCCACTTCTACAAGCTAAGCTGACTACTGTTAACTAAAAACTTAATAAAGATGGGAATACAGAAGATATTTCTATTAAGATGGAGATCAAACTTTTATAGGTATTTCACGCATATCCACATCATTGGTATTTATTGCCAGCATCATCAGCACTTACTGGTGATTCTCCCTGCTTAGTATTCATCAGCACTCTCACTGGCAATACTCGTCATCCTGAAATGTCCATGATTACATTGATCCTTGATTCATCTTAATGTGAATTGAATATATTGATGTTCTCAGAATAAGTTGTTGGTGTCAAATTAAACAAAAATACTATCAGGGATTCTGCCCAATACTCTCACAAAGTTGAAATGCAATTTTGACTATTTAATTAATATTAAATAGTTCAGCATCCATGGCATAAGTCAACAGTCCTCCAAGATTTGTCTTTTTTGCCAGAAATTCCACAATCATGTTCACATGGAGTTGATGCGGGGATAAAAGCCTGCTGAGCTTAAACAATTAGTATTAAATAGTTCAACATACTTGGCATAAGTCGCCAGTGTCAAATTAACTGAAAACTCTATTTGGATCATCTCCCATTACTTTTTTTTAGTACTAGATATCTCCCATTACCTTTTGATGTCGAATTTAAGTAATTTATCATCTTAATTGATAATATTAATTATCTCAACATCCTCGGCCTCAGTCACTGGTGTTAAGACCCAACAAATTTTCTATTAGGCATGATGCCCAATACTTTCTTTTTCCTGCAGATCAAGACAGATAAACCCAACTGTATGGGGAGCACAAGTTAGGGTATTATCATTAAATAATTAATCAAACTTAGTAAACTAATTGGCAATCATCCTTAATTATTATACTAAGTTCGTTAATATGTGAGGAATATCACCTGGTTAAAATCTAACACATGTCAGCTTCATAAACATACAAAAAGGAAGCAATGCTCCCTTCACCAGGTGTGTATTTGTCTTTAAGAGGGGGTTTTAAGGGGTGCTGCTCCAGCTCTTTAAGATGATATAGAGCGCTGGCGAGATGCTTTTACAGGGCAACTACTCTTAATTCAGTTGGAAGGGAAGAGTTGGAGGGTTACTCACTTTAAAGGCCTCCATTTTTGAGTTTGATATTTTTTTAAATTTTATTCGAGGTGGGCTGACCTGGGGATGATACCGCACCAATTAGGGAAGTGAAGAAAATGGGAAAGGAGATAAAACCCGGAAAACCTCCATGCGCGGCGTATGATAGGCCAGGAACTCCATGGACCGCCTTTGCTATTTGCTATCTCGGTTTGGGGCATTGGCGCGCAAAACCAACACAGTCAAAATCGTCCCCTACCCAAAGTCCATTACCGGGATCAAACTCGGGAGGCAGTGGTAGAGGGTCTATACTCTACCACTGGGGTATCCTCCCTTTGAGTTTGATATTTTTGTATAGGGTATCCCCTGTAGTGAGCACCACTTTGTAGTAATCCAGCTGATTTCTTGCTTGCTGGTGCTTCATGCTACTGAAACCACAACTTTTTATTTAAATTAAAAATAAAACTCCAATAAAAAGCTGGGGTTTTAAGATTTTTATTAGGCAGTGTGGGAAAAGAAAAAACTCTCTCAATATCAAACCCTTCAGTATTTAAACTGTATTTAGGGTTTAATAAAATTCAAGGATACACTCAGAATAGCTTAGAATGGTCTGAATTAGGAAATATGGAATTTTAGCCTATCAAAGCTTGGAAAACTCGCTTCACTTTAGCTGAATGATGGATGGGGAATTATTTTTAGCTAAGACATAACCGTGGGGTAATGATTTGATAAATTTCATCCAATCCCCATTAAATAACAATATTGCACCTTGGAAGACCCCCACCAAGCCTATAAAAGGGAAATATACCCAAATAGGTGCTTCAATGGACCTGGTTGTGGCTGGGGAAGTACCATCCAATGGACGCCATAGGGTCCGCTTTGTGGTCAGAGTAATCCAACTGCTCAATCTCATGTTATTTTCCTGTGATATTTGAAATTTTATTACCCAATTTGTAGGGTTCCATTGAGAATTGGCCAGAGTCTTTTGGCTGATAAAATTGGTATTAGTATATTAATTAATCTTAACATTATTGAGGACTTGTAAATGTACAACATTTTCTCTTTTTGGCTGATTTTGCCCCAAAACATTCTTATCTTAAAGCCTGGAGGGCAAATGTCTGAAAATGACTTCTGATTAATGCCATTTCTTGAAACAACTCCTAAAGTTTCTGCACCAACTCCTGGGTAGTGAGCAGAGAAAACAGAGGTTTGATATTTAGTGGATATGCCATCACCCACCTCTCATCTACCACATAGGTCAAATCGTTCATGTTACTGAGAGGATGGCCGCATGGCTAATACCCATCTTAGTTCAATATGGATAATCTATCCAATTAAGCTTCAAGGGTTGCTCCCCAGGACTTACATTACCCTTTTCATTTTGAATCAGGAAAGCACCAACACAGTAACATGGGTGAGCTTCACGTTCTTGTGCGCCTTGGATAGCTTTATGGCCATAGAGACAATCTTCTATGGAGGACAAGAAGCATTAGGGTGTGCATCGTGGGATGCTTTACCAACTTATGGCAATAGCACAATTGCTGGCACTGACCCATCTGTCCTTGTAGGAAGAAAATACCACCCAGACAACCAAGTATTGCACTGATCTATATGATTTCTGTGACGCCAGGATGGCATCCACCTTTTCTTCTTCTAAGCCCTCAATCACAACCAGGTCAGATATGGTAGGTTCCTTCCCTTCAAAATGGCTACAACTGGGAAGCCTGGAATACTGGGTGCTTCTTCCAATGAGTGTGAAGGCCCAGTTAGAAGACCACATTTCCCAAATCCTTCTCCACAACGTGAGGACCAGAGTGCTTGCTTGTAAACTTCCGCAAGGGTGCTTTCAAATGCAGGTGTCACATATTTAGCATAACAAATAAACTCACATTAATTGCATGGGTGGGAAGGCGTTTGCAACTCACAAACTGCTTTTAATCATTTATCTCCTTAGTCAGGTGTTCCCAGACCAGAGATTTTATACTACAAATTTGGTGCAGATGCTCTTAGTAGCAGGTATTTTAAGGCGAAGACAAGGACCAATAGAGAATAAGGGGTTATACCTCAGGGTAGCTTCTTATGGGAAAACCACATCAACAAATGTGTGACTTTTTTTTTAGTACTAGATGGTAACAAATGTGTGGCTTTGTTGTACACAAACTGCGCCATGGGAAGATCAGCGGCTCAGGTATCATGTGCAGTGGAGGCTTAGCAGCTGAGGTAAAGCCAAAGGATCTAATTTACCTTCTCCATCTGGCCATCAGACTGTGGATGGTATGCCATGGAACAGCACAGATTGAATCTTAAGATATATATTGGGATTTTTGCCCATATTCCCAGCCTGCTAGATTACTTGGTATTGCTAGGGGAAAAATTCCCTAAGGCGAAGTGAATTGGAAATTGGTTGACCCAAATTTTGGAGGAACTACGTTTGGGGGATTTTAGGACATTTATCTGGTCATATCCATCGGGGATCAATCTGGATGAATACCTAATATCTCATCAGGTGGAGCAGCTGACAAAATAAGGGCATCTGATACTAATTAACTATCAGGTGTACCGATTAAGATTGTTCAGGTTTCATCATCAATTGATTGGGAATGTTTAATGAGTTGCGAGGTGAGTGATGCCACCTGCAACTAGCGAATCAATTGGTTGCTAGCCAATTATGGATGATTCGCTTGGATTGAGAGGAAAACGTTAAGGATACGTTTCTGACTCTTTCATTTGAGGTCTAAAGGATGTCTAACATCAGAATCCTAGTCAGGATGGGGAAGACCATCGCTGCTGAGATGAGGAAGGGTGATTCAACAGCAATGGCTGCCTTTTCATCGAAGAGGTGTCAACTAAGGGTTAGACAGCTGAATCCCCTAATATTCCCTAGAATTCACTATAATAAAAAAGTAGTAAAACACTCAAACACACTCAAGTAGAAAACAGTAAAAACACTGAAAATTACTCACTGATTGACACAAGTTTACAGTTGGGAAAGAACTATTAAAGAACCTTATTAGTTTGACTGTAGATTCGGTAAAAGTTAGACTATCAGCATCTAGCATGAAGATTCCATCTCAAGGATATTATTGTAGAAGGCAATAATTGGTAGAATCTCAGAGAAGAGTAGAGATCCGAGTGGGGATCTAGAGACAAAGGGAACCACGGCTAAGAAATTGCTGCTGACTGTGTGTTGGGCCAAAGAGAATGTCATCATAGGATCTTAACGAAGTTGAGTGGACAGGATTTAGGGAACAAATCCCTAAAAGTGCGATATTCGGTATTATCAGAAGTACTGGCTGAATCATTGGTCCTGAAGATAATTCTAACTCGACTACAGATAATAGTCATCATACTATTATCAGATTATATATATTTCTTAAAACGCGAGGTGCACGAGGAAACCAAACCTGTGCAGTAGAAAGATTACTAGGGTTGACCTCCAATAATCAACTCCTAAGAGTAGAATTTTTACAATATACAAAATGGCAGTCCAAAAATGAGCTGTAAATGAGGCCTCTGGACACTTACCACCTCCTGAGGTATGTTGAACATAGAAAAAACATGTCAAACAAAATGCCAAGCTGTTTTTCTTTCTTGTAACAATCACTTTAGTTACTATGATTCGATTCAAACAGCAAATTTGGATAATCACACACAGGAAAGATGGGCGACTTTAATAACAAAAACAATACAACATGGGCGAGCGTCGTGGCAAGCGGTGCACTTAACGGTGCAACTAAGGGCAAGAAACGCCCTGGAGGGGGACCAGGAACCCAATTTGCAAAGAAATCACAAACTCAGACACCATCTGGGTTTATGGTATTTACTGTAAAGCACGCGCAATACATGTACATTCAATTCAACCAACCTTTGTCAAAGGTGGAACATGGGATCAGACTCTTCCTTGGGGATGAGTCACCAACCCTGTGGGAGAAAACATGTGAGGCACAGCCCTCACTTTTCCTTCCCGCGGTGTATGTAGCCACCAACAACATGGGCCATGGCTGGATCAATATTGGTTTTGAAACAGCTGATGAAGCCGATGCTGCAGCAAAAATCTGCGTGGAAATTGCCCTCCCTGAGGGAAAAAAATTGTGCACAACGCGCGCACCAGATGGAACAAATCAAAAACTTTGTTCATCTCCTTTGACTTGCTCCCCACCAACCTTCCTCATAAGGTAATTGAGGAGGAGCTCCGCAAAGGTCTTGTGGCCTACGGAGAAATCCAACAACTTAAATTACAGCGATTTCACTTAATGCCCAACCTGTGCACGGGCAAAGCTATTGCTGTAATCAACCCCTTCCCAGAAGTGGAAGAGGATTTATCCAGAATTCCCCACGCAGCAGAATTTCACTTTGCAGATGGGGGCCAGTTGGCTGCATTACAAGTTACAACGGAATGCGCACCACCCATTTGCAACCACTGTGGCTCACTGGGCCACAAGGAACATGCATGCCCTGTAAAAGAGGGCTTAATGGAAAATGATTTTTGTGAAGAAGCTATGGACGAAGATAATGAAAACTTCGCCAAAATGACTGATGGCCACCACCCATTCCGCTGGGGTGAAGATGGACTATACTCCATCATGGACCCAGTTACAAGTAAACAGCGTAAAGCAGCACAAAAAGCCCGCAAGAGAGCAGTGGCTGAAGCGGCGGCACATGCGGAATCCGCCATTAACCATGGACAAATTCAGGAGGATGTTTCAGATATTCACCAAACCCCCAATAAGAACAATATGTCCAGGTCGAAAATTTTCACAGTAACCAGACTGAGCCACAAAGCGTCATCAGTCATGCACATACTGAGGAACAATGCAACCACAATTTGGGTGAAAATGCGGTGCACAATGCAACAAAGTTGAACCTCAAAAATATAAAATCCAATCAACAACCTGCATCAAATCAACATGAGACCTGTGCAGGAAAAGTTGATGCAATTGCAAAAAACCGCAATTCCCTTGAATCATTGGGTCAGATCAAGGGAACCAACAATGGCAGTGAAAGAGTTGGAGTACAGACGCGGAGCATGGCCAAAATGAGCCACGGTGGGATGGGACCAGAGGGTCCTCCCAACCGCTCCTGAGGCGCCACGGGCACCTCAGTGTCAATAGGGACGTTAAATATCGCGGGAGCCAGGGCTCATACGTCCCAAGCCAAAAAGCTGGCATTCCTGCGAAAACCTCTTGTAGACATCTTGGCCATCCAAGAAACCCACTGCCTACAAGGGGAAGAAGAATCCTGGTCAACCAGGGTCGCACCATCACAATCAGTATGGACATCTCACTGTGGGGTGATAGTCCAAAACAACAAAAAATTTAAAATTACAAATTCATCATCACACTTGCACAGTCGAGTCCTGGTAGCAACAATCACATGCCAAGATGAAATAATTTTGTTAGCATGTATCTACGCACCGTGCACTGCAACTGAGAGAAAAAAATTTTTGAAAAAATTTCTACCCTCACCCTCCCACCAGATATCATCATGTTAGGCGATTTCAACTGCTAAGATAACCCCAATACAGATTGATGGCCTAATCCCAGGGGATACTACCTGGACACATTGAAAATTGCACAATGAAGGCATCTCTTGGATTACAGGATGCTCTTCCTCCCAATTCACCAATCCTTCCCCATATGACAAGACCCAACATATGTGAGGGACTGGTCATATCAATGAGTCGTATTGACCACATCCTCATCCCACAATCCCACCACTCAAGAATCTCCAAATTTACAACAAAAAAGATCAATTTTTCTGATCACCAATTAGTTACGGTGCAGTTAAGACCAACCCAATCCCACACACAGGTGTCGCCTTGGAGAAGGCTTCACCCAGAAAATGTAAGATTGCCTGAGATATCTGACTGGGTTGAAAACAAGGCTAAAAACCCAGAACTCACAGCCCCATTCACTTTGGATCTCATCAGAACATGGGAAAATTTCAAAAAAGATTTAATCAACAAAACCTGACATATTGCATCACGCAATTACACCGCGGACATAGCCACAATCAAGCGTACCTTGGCAGAACTAGACCACCTGGAAATAAATACTCCGAGATCTGGCTATAGCCCTAATTGGGGATGCAAATGGGCAGAAATTTAAGCCTGACTTAACAATCTCATCTTTGAACACTAACACAGAATTAAAGTATTGAACAAAGGTAAGTTCATAAAGGAAGGCAAAACCTGTTCAAAATACTTTTTCCATTAATTCCACTCCTGCGGAAACCAACCCACATGCACACAGGTCTGCAATACCAACGGCACTGTGGCAACTGACCCTGAGGAAGTCAAGGCGGAAGTACACCACTATTACACTGAATTATATCGTGATATGCCAACAGATTCACAAAAAATTAAAGAGTTTATTTAAACTGCCAAGATACAAAGTACACCACCAAATTACAATATACTATCCCTTATCACACAGGAGGAGCTTTGGGAAACAATTCGCGGTGCACCACGTAGGAAATACCCAGGGCCTGATGGGATACCCTACAAATTTTACAAAAAATATTTTCAACAAATCGCCCCCTCCTATTGGCATCAATGAACCAGAGTTTGTTGGAAACACGCCTATTACCAGGAGGCCATGAATCTTACGTTATAACCTTGTATAAAAGGGTGACAAGTTGGACCTGGCCAACTGGCGCCCAAATGCACTCTCCAACACTGACACAAAAATTCTAAAAAAATTCTAGCAGCTAGATTAGGCGCAATTGCATCTGACGTTTTATCACCCAACCAGTTTGGGTTTATACCAGGGCGTTCAATCTTGAACAACATACACCCTGTTGCAAACATTTGCCAATCCAAAGCAACTGGTGCCCTGGTCTTCTTGGATCAGGAAAAGGCGTATGGCCGTGTTATCTGGCCATACCTAAAAGAATGTCTACATGCCTTCAAACTCCCACCAAGATTCATAAAATGGGCGATGCTCCTAACAGAATCTGCAACCATGGCTGTATGCGGCCCTGGATTCCTAACAAACAAGATTAAACCACACAGAGGGCTCAAACAAGGGGATCCCCTCAGCCCACTGCTATACAATTTCAGCTTTGACCTGCTCCTCCGAGTAACTGACTCACGTCTCATGGGGATAACCGCACAAGGACAACCAACAGTCAAGATACTGGCCTTTGCAGATGACTGCGTAGCAGGTATAGCAAACAATGAAGATGCCCGACAGCTGGAACACACTCTAGAGGAATACTCCAAGGTGAGAAATGCATCGCTCAACAAAAGGAAGACAGAAATCATCCTCTTAGGCAAATACACAAACAATTGGGCCACAACATCAGAACCTCACACCAACACTCGAAGAAAAAACCCAATTATATTACCCTTTGCAACACCTCCCACCACCACTCCTGTCCAACACCTTGGAATCTGGCTAGAATCAGGGGATATGCTAATGAGATAATGGAAAGTAACCTGTTACAACGGGTATCCAAACGCGTCGCCTCCCTCAAGGGATGAACCCCAGGACTAACAGGACGAGTTACAGTTGCTAACTCGCTTATCCTCCCAATACTGTGGTACCAGGCCTATGCGATAGCCTTCTCACCTACCTTTATAACCTCAATTCGCGCGCTTATCCAGGGCTGGCTGTGGCTTGGCTCTCACCCTCCTATACGGATGGAAACACTATTTGGCCCACGCTCAAGCGGAGGCATGGGAATAATAGATTTGAGAGCCATGCCAATCACATCCTAGGTACCTGGATAAAGGAAATTCTTTATCCAGACCTCCCGCAACAACATTGGTCCAGAGCAGCAAGGACTAACTTTGCACAGGCGCTCAAATTAACCAACCCACATAGTCCACCCAGACTACTTTCATACCTTGCCAAGCACCCTACTGCAACGGGTCCACATGGAACCTCCCCTCATTTCAAACATATCCTCCAAACTATCCGCCGTATGGGATGGACCATAGAGAACATGGGTACTATACAGGGAAGGGGACGACCCAGCCCCCAATTCAAATTAAGAAACCCAGAAAACCACCCAGAGGGATATGCTCGCAACAACCTCAAGCATAGCTAGGATAGAATACCTAGATATGCTGGACATTCCCTATGATTTAACCACACAGAAAGCAATGTGGAAAATGACACACCACTTACTCCTACAACCAAGGATAAGAGCAAACGCCTGGCACTGTTTGAGAAGGACCTATGGGATGGCGGACCACTCCAACTCCCTCCACAAAACATATGCAGTATGTGGAGGGGAGGGATCCCTACATCACCGCCTAGAAACATGCCCCCCAACCAAAGCTATATGGCAGGAAGTCGCACGCCTGATCAAGATTCAAAACGAACAGAAATTCTCGATATCAAAGAGTATCTTCGCGCTCCAGATTGAGTCACCAATCCCATCTACACTCCGCTCCCTAATAATACCCATTGCAATGTGGACTATACACACATTTGCATTAGATGCGTTCAAGGGAACGGTCCCAACCATTCATGGGATTATTAACAGATTCCATGTCCACTTACTAGAGCACTTCCAAGCCTGGCTCTATGGATATATGAGACTAAGACAAAAAGCGCTCATAGAATCATGGTTCCCACTCTGGTTCCTCCACACAGACCCTTTCCTTCACACCTGCTCCATAGCAGGGGAAACCCCCTCGGAGTAGTGCACCAACCCCCCCATACCTGGCAGTCCCGCTGGCAACAGGGGTAACTTGAGTACCCTGGGGTGCCCAATTTTTATATTTCTTAGTTATTCTCTTAGTTTCACATATATTCGGTAATTTCTGTCCCCTGGTCAGCTTACCTCGGTTAAATAAAAATGCCAAGCTGTCTCCTTGAAGGTAATGGCTGATATCAAGAATGAAAAGGTAGAAAATTATAAAATAGTCCATGAGCACTATTATTGCATTAAACCCATTGAAAAGGGGAAGCTCAACAATATAGCTGAAAGTTAATGATGCCCACGGTTTTTATGCCTGCTGCAGGGGATGGATGATACCATTGCTACTGATCTATCAGACTGGGCTCACATGCATGTCACACAACTGTTGATCCAAACTGGTATACCTTAGTGATTCCTGTCAAGTAAATGTCCACTTTATCAAATCAAGACACTTTTAATACCTGGGTACCCTCACCTGTCATGGAAAAGGCAGAAGAAGTTTAGTTCAGCCTGCCAGTCAGGATGCATAAGCACCCAAAAAGCAAGCCATAATGCCAGAGGCATTGCCACACAAATGACGTTGTATGGAGTTGGGCATTAGGAAACAATAAATCATTGGTGTCTGACAATAGTGAATATCATCCCTAGAATGAACCAAATTGAGTCCACCCCAGGCCCTGGAGGTCTTGCTGCAGGGGGTGGAACCACAGGTATGGTTTCAACAAGGTCACCAGCAGACAGAGTTAATTCAACTGAAGAGACAAGGGGGAGAACCCTTTCTTAAAGATGGTGGATGTAAGGCCACAAGATCCAGGTATATTATTGATGAAAGTTCATAATGACAGGAAAAATTTCCAGAAGTATCTAGCTCGCTAAATCCAGTCTACAACAGCGAGGGTCATAATGTCCATGAGTACCAGTAGAGACCATCTGGTATATGGACTGATGGGCCACCAGGGAAAAGCCATCGGGAATGTGGCCAGAAGGGAATCAAGAAAATCAAAATTGATTGGTTTTTTTGCAAAATTTTATTGCAAAGGAAAGTGAAAAAAATTGACCGACAATTTCTCAGTGCAATGCAACTGATTATATAGTAGTCAATTGATGTGGGGACAAGCTGGGATTGCGACCCTCAATTTTGACCTAACCAGCGAATTATTCAGGAATGGGGCAGATAAGTTCACTTGGAACTGACATCAAAGAATTTGGCGGCAGGCCAAGTCACTGTTGGTTCAACCTCGAACATCCAAACTAAGGCTCAGCTATGTTAACAATGGTTGGCATGATGGCATTTGACCCAATGAGCAGTGAGAAATCTCAGGTCCACCCCACGTAGGGGTGGTCCTAATTGGTTGAGAACAGGTTTGGGATGACCAATCTGCCCATGCCCAGTCGCTGGGCCATTTGTTCAGTAAAAAGTGTTGCATTGGCTGCAACATCCAAATTGCTAGAAGGGAGCTTCAAACTCTCATCAATGGTGTCTGATGCTACTACCTGCCCATCAGGGATGATCCCCGACGATTTTGGGAGGGGGTTGATTTTTACAATCATAGTGTTGGCCAAATAAAAACCTTCAGCGATTCCAGCCATTGAATCAGTCATCACTTTTTGACTACATGGAATCTGAACATCAGGATGATTCCCACTCAATTCTGGACCGATTGATTTCATTTAAGTGATCTTGGTGCAGATTTCCCTGATTAGATGTACTAGTTCTGCTGAGGTGAATTTGGGCACCGGGGGAGGGATCTGAAGCGGAAGGGCTGTTACCCAGCGCTCATCTACCTTGTGGGTGAGATTGCTCTGGGTAATAAGGGGTACAGCCACCCTCTTTAATACCTTTTTACTTGGGAATGGGAAAAGGGCCCAATCAATGCACAGGGGATGTTCCCCAGGACTTACATCAACAAGTGAGGATCATGGTTGTGGAGAATACTTAATCTCAGAGTTGAGGAGGCATCCAAGACCTAATTCTGAACAAAATCGCCAATTCTGTTGATAAATAGTGAGTCTTCTTGTGGTTTGTAAAAACCCAATTGATCAAACAGCTCCAGCCTTTCCAAGCAGGTTGTCCGACCCTCTAGTACCTAAAATATTAATGGCACATCTGGTGCCCAGTCAGCCCTAGAAATTTCAGGAGGAGTAATGGCGGAAAATCTGGGATGAAGAGATCACTGTTGTCAACTATTGCATTTCCTCCTTTATTGGACTCAGGGAAGGGTTATGACTCAACAGATTGGGGAGAATGTTTATTGCACCCTTTATGAACTCACAATTGAAATGAAAACTACACAGATCGAAAACCATCCAAGCTTGATGGTGCGCCAACTTCTGCAGCTTTCTGGAAGTACATTAGGGGTTATTGGTCTATACTAGCCAAACACTTCATGTTGCACGCCTTGAAGGTACTGCCAGTGGATGAGCAACCATGACACTGTAGTAAGCTCTTTGTTGTAAATGGCCAGTATTTCTCTGAATAGTAGAACTTACATGAGATGTAGGCAATGGGATGTTCCACCTCATCATGATCCTGAAGCAGAACCACTCCCACTGCAACCGCTGAGGTATCACATGACATGATAAAAATCTGGATGTAATTGGCAATCTGATGACTGGCAGCACCATAAAAACTTCCTCAATCACCTCAAATGCACGTTGGCAATATTATATCTATTTAAACATAACATTTTTTACTGTACGGGTATTTTTAGGCGCTACCAACTGAGAGAGAGTGGGTGTGAATTTTTTTCAAAAGAATAATTGTCCCCTAAAAAGTATGCAGCTGCTTCTGCATGGTGGGTGTGGGCCAGTAAAGGATGGCCTAAAGTTTTCCAAGTGGAATAGTGTGAAATTCTAAGGATTGCTTGCATGATAATTATATACCTGCATGCTTAATTGGGCTGAAGTTCAGCTGAAGGATCCTAAATCTTGCTAGTGGCTTACGGTACTTAAACCATTCAAAAACTCACTAGGCATTCTCAAAAAGCCCCAACTCTTCTGGCCAATTTTGGGTTTGATTTCTCTCTATAATTGGGAACTTCAACTGATGCAGGCAAGGTTGCAAGCTGTGGAACTCGAGATCCCATCTTGCCAACACTCTTTAAAAGTAACTTAAGATAAAAACTGGAAAGAGGGTTAAATAAAATAGATCTTTATTAGGCTAGATTATTTGATAATTATTCATTAGACCAGGCGCCAGTATTTATACCTCTAGGCATCTCCTGGCCACATTCAAGCACGCAATCAAACAGATAGATTCCACCTCAGTTTGCCCTTGAACTGATATGACTGAGACCTATTGCTAGGTTTTTTTGGTGGCAAAATGCTCTCATATTCAGGAGGATTTCCAGGGACAAAAGTGCAATAATGAGCATGCAAAATGGTCCTAGGATCATCTCAAAATGAGTTTTGTCATAGTGCTGACAAAATATGAATTCTGAGAAATTTTGTGGTTGATCTAAGAAAATGATGTACCTTTAATCAGGCCATCAGCAGGCCTCTCTAGATAGCACTAGGTACTTCCATTTGCACACTTTGTGCAAGTGCTATTATGCCAGTTACACATATCAACATACAAAAATTATTTTAAGACCAGCTCAAAATATGTTTATATTATACAGCTGACGAAAATGACTCCCTAATTGGGATATCAACTGGCCCTCTCAATAGCATTAGGTACTCCCATTTGGGAAGTCCATGTGCAAGTCTTATAGTGCTGATTATGCATACTGACATGCAAATTTTTCCCTAAGGCAGAAATCAATACAGCTCAACCATGTTTTCATCATACAGTTGACAAAAATGACTCCCTGACTGGGATGTTAGCTGTTCCTCTCTTGATAGCACTAGGTACTCCCATCTGGGCAGTCCATGTGCAAGTGCTATTGTGCTAGTTACTTTCTTTTTGTCTTTTTGTTCATGTGATTTGTAGACGTTCTCTTAGAGTTGATCCCAAACGATTTCTCATGCTAATTTCTTATAATTGGTCCTAATTAATCGGGACTAGTAACCAAGGTTTGGTGCAGTAATAATTGGATCAACTGTGCAAGTGTATTTGGCTAAGCTACTCATAGAATAATTGATTTGAATTAATGTTGAGTTGATTGGACCATGCCGAGTAGTTGCAGAGAAGATCGGCCTAAATGTGCGGGGGTATTAAGCCTGAGCTTTTTGATAAGATAAATAATTTTGTGTTGTGATAATCAGCCCAAGCCAAGTTATTACAATAGGTTTTAGTTAGACTATTAGATCAAGCATTAGGAGGGAAATTGGCCCAATCTGTAGTTTGTTGAAGGGTTTATTTTGAGTCAACAACTGAATCTGACAAATAGCATAACCATCCTTTAAGATTACTAAAGAGATAACCTCTTCCTTGAAGAACTCGCACTTTGGGGCTTGACATAAAGATCTTCCTTCTTCAGTGCTGCCAGTACCGCCTCCAGGTACCACACATGCTGTTTGTAGTTGGGGCTCTCCAGGATATTTTTGAAGTATTCCACCGCATAAAGTGAAGCAAAGATTGCCCAAAACATCGTCAATCATATGCTGGAATGCGGCATTCACATTCTTGAGACCAAAAGGCATTTATGTGGAACAGAAAGGTAATCCACTCGATACAAATGGCCTTTAGCCACTCCTGGCCTTCCGCTACTTGAATTTGATTGAAGGCGATCATATGAGTTTAGTTTGGAAAACAATTAGTATTTGACAATCGCCTGGCTGATGATTTGCTTAAAGGAAGCAGATAGGGATCATGCACAGCAATTTTGTTCATATGGCCATAGTCCACGCATGGGCGCAACATACCATTTGCCTATTGAGCAAAAACAATGGGGGACACTTTTGGGATTTGATATGATGAGAAAGTCGAAATAACTACTCTTAAATTTAGACTTAGTAGAATAACTCTCAAACCAGCGTGAATGGAACCTTACCCTGAAGGCACTGATACTAGATTTGATCAGAAAGCATCACGCGCATGAGATTTGATGGAAACATATTCCAGAATCCCATCCCTGCTTCCTGAAACTTGAAAAGCGCGGCCCCACTGCTGTGGTCATGAGACAATGCAGAACAATGAGGGTGCTGACCAGGCTGTCAATCTGGAAGGCAGTGAAAGATCCTGATCATACAGAGCCATGAAGGACCTTGAGGAACCATTTTCCTACAAGCCATATATATATATATTGTTTTCTAACTAAAAAAATTAGTCTATTTCCTGCCCTATCTTTTTGTTTTTTGGCCACTTACTAATCTACATCTTTAAGCACATTTTCAAACTTTGGCATCTGTCATCAATAATGGGAATTGTATGAATATGAGTGAGATTCAGATGCAACCTAAATTGCAATGCAGTAGAGGGAGCTCCACTGATTCAATGAGTATAAAGACTAATTCCAATAATGAACTCTCAAAAGGGCAATCAAGATCCTGGTCCTTGGATGAATCCTCTGATTTGTCTAACAAAGACGCCAATTCAGCTGGTGAAGATCTTAACATTTGGAGGTCTCCAGATTTCGCCTCCCCAACCAATAATGGTCAAATAAAAAGAAAACCTTTGCATTCCGCCACTCTGACTAAGAGGTCCTTATACCTGACTCAATTCAGATTCTCACACAAATCTTTCCCTAAACAATCCCAGATATCTCATTGGCCTATAAGTATCTCAAAATTTTAACCAATAAAGATGCCTTCAGAATGCTTATTTACTTTTACTTGATATTATTTTTCCTGTTTTTACAGTTATACTGCCTGTTCCATGAACAGAGATTTTCTCTATAAAGTCCTTCCACTGAGAGATACTTGCCTTAGGGAACATTAACCTTAAGAGATGCGCTGAAGCTGCTTTTGTCCAATAAGTGAAAAGCCTTTAAAGGCACCAACCTTCAAAGTTTAACGAATTCTGACAAACTGGTGCTCCTTTCCAGGTCCTTTTGAAGCTCCTGGTGAAGACCTATCTTCCATATGAATAACTATAGCAAAGACAGCCCTCCTAACATGGAGGAGAACATGAGTTTGACCTAATGGGTCACTATTAATAATCAAGATATGACTTTACCTCAACCACGAGAAATTGAGTTCTGCGCAACCATGATTTAACTATATTGGCTCCAGATGAGTCCACTTATCAAATTCAAGGCTCCCAAAGTTGCTAATAAAATCTTAGTGATACTAGACGAAGTTATGAAACATGATGGAAAAACTAGTTTAGCAGCTCTACCCAGATTTCTCAAATGTACAAATTTTATTCCTTGACAGAGCTTTCAAAAGATGATGTAGAGTGACCAAATGGAATTGTACCTTCAGCAATTTGTTCATCTTGCACTACACCATCACATGCAATTGCTCGCACTCCACCATATGGAGATGCAACGGCAGCTTGGGCTGGCCCACCATAATTACTCACAAACCTTAATTATACAACGCCTCCTCTAATTTTGGTCAAGACAATTGGGAGGCCATTTTGAACATTCACCGAGAGATTATTGACATCTAACGCCAATTTCTCCAATTGACACTAGGGTTTTCAAAATTTGCAAAATGACTTTTCCCAGCTGATGGCTCAATTAACTATGGGAATGTACTAAAGAGTGGAACGTGCCTTATCTACTCTTCTTGACTGAATTGGAAAGATCACCAGGCACCAATTCCTAAATTGCCAATTTTTTGCATGGATCCAGCAGCTGAGTGAATGACTTGCTATGGCGCCAACTTCAGAAGTTATTGTTCAACATGGTACTCCCAGAAAAGCAGGACTTAGTGAAAGAGAAGGAGAGAAAGGGCCCCTGGACCTGGAGGCGACCAAAGTCCTCCTAAAATCTATATACCTGATGGACCCTCCTTTAATGAAGACCACAAATCAAGAATTATAGCTCTTGATGACAACTATTACTGGTGGCCCAGAGAGCTAAGATGACTATCAAGTGGGAAAATTTGTTGCCATTTTAACCTTTCCCTATTTGTACAGAAATTATGCAAGGTTGACTAGCACCCTCTCCAACCTGATTGACTTACAAAAGCAAATCATCACATTGAGCAGATAATTGCTCAGCTCCAAACAATTAAATTTTAACAGGATACTCTTTCCACTTAATTAGCCCATCAGTCCAATGAGATTGAAAAGCTACGCCAATTAATATGATCTAAGGCCTTCTCAAGCATGTCAATGACTGCTATGCCACTCTCCATGATGACATGGACGAAATCCGCCATAAATTTTATAATGCTATTCCACATACTGACATATGTACCATGCAGCCCACCAACTGTGAACGACCACTTTCTCCTGCCATCCATGTCCTCTCTGATCCAGCAAATATTTCAAACCTACCTTTAAGGAGAAGTATATACCCGTGGCTGAGTTTACTCAGTTGTACCTCTTTGCTATGAAAGAAACAGAGCAGGCTACTGACCGGCAGAAATTTAAACATAATCAAACCTGTCTGGATGACAAAGCCTTAAATATCATGATGCCATATTTAAAACATGAACCACTTAAGAGGCCATCAAGGAGGCTCTTATAAAAAATTTAGAAGAAACATATCCCTTTTCAGACAATTAGAAGTCCAATATTGGGAGAAGAGCATCTCAGATTTAAATAATAATGATCCCGGCCAAAAGCCTAACTGATTCTTGGTGGAACCCCTCAAATTGTGGTAATGCTATTCAACCCGTTTCTAGGCTATTTAGTTCAATTTTTATTAATAAGGTTGTTCTGAACCCGCAGCAAAATATGTGAAGTCATTCTGAGGCTACTCCACAGCCCCTATGAAGTTGAGTTCAAACACCTAAGCGGAGACCACCCTCTTTTATAGGCTTGGAGGGGTCCCACAATGTGCAAATATTTTTCCCCTTGGTGATTGGCTCAAATATATTAAGTCCTTGCCTCACGGATTTGTCCTACCTACTATCAACCCTCCATCAGCTGTTTTTTTGAGGAGTGGTGAGTTTTGAGAGCTCTGATAGGTCAAAACCCCATATTTTCTAATTTGATTTTTTCATCCTAATCTGAATTAATTGGCATTCTCACTTCAAGCCTTAATATCATTTAAATAAAATAGTGAAGTAAAAAGTGGATTTTTTACGAATTTATTATGTTAACTAGTGGGGGCAAAAAATCCACTTTTTACTATTATTAGAGTTTATTTATTTCAATATAAGTGGTCTAAAAATCAATTCTAAATTTATCTTAGCAGTTAAGAATGATATTTCTACTAGAAATACTGTTGTAATCCAGGCGTAAAAGAGCACCAGCGAGCACCAAAGTTCCAGAATTGCAACAAGTAATGATCACTACAAGGGGCCTGTACACCACAAAATAATTACATAAGAAAATTGAGGCTGGTGGAGAGATTATTCTTCACAACCTCCCCGCTTCCACTGGGTCTAGGCTTGTTGAATTAGAACAACAGCTACCAGTATTTTGTCTCACCTTAAAAGGCTTGAGCAGCACTCCATTCATAAACCCACTGTCAGAGATAAGTTCACCCTGGGTGATGGAATTATTTTCTATTTACTCTTTGTTTATGAATCGGCTATAAAGAGAGCAACTGACCATCAAAAAACCCAGCACATCTTCCCTGCTTGAGTCGTATAGAAAAAATTAATCGTCTTCAACATGGTCAGACTCAGCACTTAGGCGGAGATTAAGCTAGCGCTTCTTGAAATATTTGGTTTCAAGCAGAGTACACAACGGCAAAAACATGCCTTTATGTGCCTTAGTCTGCAAGAGGGAGAATTGTTACCCTCTTTTGTTGAGCGCTTTTATAGTAAAGCTCAACATCTGTTGCTTGCCAATATGCTACCTCTAGGTGAAGCTATTGCTGCCATTTTTTCTGGTTTGGCGTCTTATCCCTCCTTAGCACTGCATATCTCCTCCAACAAGTGCACTTCTAAAACGTATGTATATTTAGGAAAGGGTTTCTGCTAGTGGTGGCTGAATTTCATGAACTTGATCTTATGCAAAGAGCACTGAGGCAAGAATCTACTTTAACACCTCCGGCCTCTTCTATGGCTGTCCCCCTCTAGAAACCTGATCCCTCAGAACTGCGGCAACTTGACGTTCCTCCATCATTTGAGGATAGCCAGAGGGTAATAGTAGTGATGGGCAGCACTACCTACAGCATCACTTTCTAAAGCTCAGCCAGTGAGGTCAATTATCACTTTGCCCTGCTTCACTCTCTCTTCAAAGCGGTCTTCTAAGGTGGATCAATTGTCACGTTATATAAGCCTCTTTCTCTATCCCCCTCGGCCTCTTCTTTGGCTGCCCTTAGTTCAAACCTGAGGTCATGGGAAAGCCCAAACCTGTCACTTCAAAGGCCATATTACAAGACTTTACAATTCCAACGCCTCCCCCAAAGTTACTAAGGTAGATGAGCAACACCAGGGCATATTATGCATATAGGGAAGCCCAGAACCTACCTTACAATCTATGGGATACCTGACGTGTATTGATAACCCCTCTGATAAATCTGAAAGGGTTGTGAAGATGTTGGGTATTATGTCTCAGGAGCCCCATTTGAAAGTGGAGGTACCTGAAAAATTTAACTGGAAAGAGTATAAGCAGCTATTATACCCCGTCATACTTACCTTCATCTAGTGCTGAAGGGACCTGAGGTTATTGTCACTGCCAGTGACGCTGACCAGCTCATTGCTACGATGATCAAATCCACTTAGTGTTTTCATACTCTGCAGTCTATCCAAGAGAAATACCTTAAGAGTGCCAAAAGACTAGCTTCCACTCTCCATCTAAAGGAGGTACTGCTCTTCCACCAACTTAAGTGGAACTTTAATAAAAGTGGAGGTTGTCATTAATGGAGTATGGGTCACAGCTATCCTTGACACGGGATCCCATGTGAACGTTGTGTTATCTAAACTCATCAAAGAATTAAGCTGGCCCCTGACCTCGACTACATCCAAGAGTTTGGTGCTGCTGGTCCCTCCAACACATGCGCTATTAGGGCATACTCTTCTTTGCCCATTTAATTTGAAAAAATCTCATCTTATCAGCCCTTGCGGTGGGCTAGGCTAAGAATGATCATGATCTACTCATTGGTATACAGTTTATGCTTGAGTATGGAGGGATAATTAACTTGAATCTGGGCTATCTCTCCCTGCTTAACTACGAGGTCCCTCTAATTCTGACCAACAATGAGCTTAATAAAAAGTAATAAGCTGCACAGTGGAGTACCCCTTCTCTGCATTACCACTACACTACACAACTTCAGGAAAAAGCACTGAGATGTTGCCCCTATCAGTGGATGCTCTAGAGGGATTACTTGCCTCCGCCGCTTCTACCACCCCTCCTTCTGGCATCACCCCAGCTTCAGCCATGCCCAAATTCTTCATATGGGGAGTGATAATTCTTCCTTAGCCTCGGGGAATTTTGGCGCTGCTTCAAAAACAACAGACAATAAAAGCTTTAAAAGTTTATAAATTTAAATAATTTGACTGGGTATCAGACTCTGAGTCAATGTCTAAAATAGTTTTTGCTGAGCTGCCATGGCAAATGTTCACAGCCAATCAGGTTCCATCACTGCACCAACTCCTGTGTCTGGGCCAGTGATGTCCAAGCTTAATCCATTTGAATGTCTCGATTGGGTTGATGATAGCAATTGGCCGTTTAATCTCAAGTCAGATTTCACATTGGAGGAGTTTTTTATTAATCCTCTGATTTGTACCCCTGCCATTTTACTCTAAAAACGGCTTCCCAAATTATAAATATATAAACAAAATGGCAGTGAAAGCTGCAGCTGCCCCTTCTAACACCCTCATCCGCCAGCATCTCCATGGTGTGATAAAACCCCTAATTGAGGGTATTCCTATCCCAAATTTCCCCTCCAATTTTGATGAAGATTCAAATTATGAAATAAAGGAGCTCACTTTTGGTGTGAGCCATACTTGCATTGATGCAGAAAAAACTTTTTTGACCTCAATTATCCCCAAACCCACCAGCGCATCAAGCCTTTCACTTGTGTGCCATCTCTCATCACTTTTGCTGAGCATCAACTTGCTCAATACGTTAGGGTGATAGACACCGCCAGCCTCATAAACAAAGAAAACCCACAACTATACCTCCTTATGATCCATCTCGCTAATGCTCCCACCCTGATGCTGTCCGCCATGGTCGTCCAGCTAAAGTAGGCGCCAAACAAAAGTTTCCCCAAAGCTTCCTCTCCAACTGATATAGCTTCCTATGCTGATAACCTAGGGTCTATACGTGAACTTTTTATTTACAATGATCCTTTGTTTGGCTCAATTGAAAATAAAGTCGCATGGTGGCTCCCCCTTTTGAGTTGGGCACCACTAGTTTAAAAAAATCTAGAGTTATATCATTTATATTCTTCTGAAGAAGTAGTAATTAATGCAGGTGAACAAAGGTGAAGGCGACACCAAGATTACTCTGCTAATCCCTTAACCATTTATTGCACCTAACTAGCGTTAAAGGTGTTATTCCCCTAGAGCCCCAAGTATTTCCAGGCGTACTAGACCTAGCTTATCAACCTATCAATCTCTTTCTGAGGAATCTCACCCCAAAGGACATGATCATAAAAAAGCATCAAGAGATCGGAAGAGGCCTTCTAATTCCCATTAAGGACAACAAGCAAGTTCACTATATTGGATCTATGGTGTGTATGGGATTACCCGCTGATCAATCATTTTGTACCCTACCTACTGTTCATAATTCTGAGGAGCTAACCCCAGCAGATCATGGCAAATTCCACACCCTAATTGAGGCCTATAGCGACTATTCCTTTAACTCTGATACCAATTATGGGCATATGAAGGGTTGGACTGACACTATTGACGTTGATTATCTCATCCCATACCATCCAAACCATACCACAAATACAAAGTAGAGAGCTATAGATGTAGACGGAGCTAAAACAGTTGCTGGGCGCTGAGTTGCTGGTGCAGTTCCAAAGCCCTTAGTAATCCCCTCTTCTATTGATAAAGAAGAAAAATGGAGGCTATAGGGTAGTTATGGCTACCGCAAACTGAAAAATCTCACAAAAAGGGCAGTTATCCTATCTCCAGTATTGATGACCTTCGGCCACACTCTCTGGATCCAAGGTCTATCCCTTTATGGATTTGGCTAGTGGGTATGGCAGATGGTCCTTTCTCCGCAGAATCAGGAGAAGTGCGCCCTTATATGCAGTGAAGGCTTGTTCCAACCCACTAGCATCACTCAGGAGTTGTGCAATGTGCTTGCAACTTTTCAGAGAGAGATGAATCACTTTCTACAGAATCTGAAATAGAGCTGTGTGATCATTCTTACTGGATAATATAAAAGTTTATTTTACAAAACGTTCAACAAGCACCTCATACACCTAAAAGAAGTATTTCAACGCCCGCGGGCTTCTAACATTAAGTTAAAGCTACCAAAATTTACCTTCTTCAAGAAGAATCTGGATTTACTTGGACACGCAATTTCTCAAGATGAG